>JBBPKC010000445.1:4117-16557 GCA_038089055.1 Tylopilus aff. balloui
CATGCATGTGTTAGTGGTCTAGGCTCTGGGAACTTTCCATAGTCTTGTTATAGATCATGTGGTGAGGCATCATGGGTCACATGACTGTGTGTGGTGGTGGTTATGGCAGACATGAGAGATAGACATGGATGTTGCATGAGTGGCAAGAATCATTACACTTCACAACTACCAAACTCCTGATCTGGCATTAAACCTAGTGGTCAGAGTTTCTCTCATAGTTCAACATGGTCATCTGCTTCTGCCCTAGACACCTGGATATAAAACCCAACTCCCTTACTAGACACTGGAATGTCTATCCCAAAGAGGGGAATTGTTAAAACTAGACTGATGAAGTCCTATTGTCATATCCAGGCCTCAAAGCCCAATTCCAGACACTCCAGACATACTCTGGCATAACTCCAGACTCTTTTCCACTTTTCTCTCTTGTTCACTTTGCCTGGACTGACATTAGTAAATTCCTATGACTTCCATTTCTTATTTGCCTCCATTCCCGTTCTTCTGAACTACATATGCTTCATCCTTCAGTATTAGAACTACTCTGATGTCATTACTCACTTGGAGCATGATCCTGAGGCTCTAACTCAGTAGAGCCAACACTTGACACTTCTGGTACTTACTTTACTCCGACTCCAGAGTTAGTCATCTAGCTCTTCCCCCATATATAAAGCTCTGTAGTTTACTGCCTGTAGACCTCAGTTCAAATATTAACATAGACGACTGAGTCTATTCTCTCCTCGTTTTCCTGTGACCTTTATTGAGGGCTTGACATCCTCTCTCCTCCCTCCAACCCTCAGACCTCTGATCCTCAGACCTCTAACCCTCAGACCTTTGACTCTCAAACCTCTGACCCTCAGATCTTCGACCCTTAGATCTTTGATCCTCAGACCTCTGACCCTCAGATCTCCAATTCTCAAACCTCTGACTCTCAGACCTCTGACCCTTAGACCTCCAGACCTCAGACCACCAGACCCCAGATCTCCAGACCTCAGATCTCCAGGCCTCTGATCTCCAACCCTTTTGCCCAAAATCCTGAGGCTCAATTCTGTTGCAAGGGTATACCACATAAGGTGAAGCCGATACCCCACTCGCCTCAACTCTAGAGTTCCAGAGTTATGCAGGACTTAGTCAGTTTACTCTTAACATCTATGCAACTCTGGAACTCCAGAGTTGAGGTAAATGGGGTATTGGCTTCATCTTATGTGATATACCCTTGCAATGAAATTGTGCCCTAGGATTTCAGGTAGAGAGTCAGAGATCTGAGATCTGAGGGTCAGAGATCTAAGGGTCAGAGGTCTAAGAGTTGGAGGTTTAAAGGTCAAAGGTCTAAGGGTCGGAGGTCTAAGGGTCAGAGGTCTAAGAGTCGGAGGTCTAAGGGTCGGAGGTTTAAGGGTTGATGGTCTGAGAGTTGAAGATCTAAGGGTCATAGGGAGGAAAAAGGGCATCAAGCCCTTAATGGAGGTCACAGGAGAATGAGAGGAAGATAGACTCAGTTGTCTATGTTGATATTCAAACTGAGGTCTACAGGCAGTAAACTATAGAGTTTATATACAGAGGGAAAACCAGATAACTAAGTCTAGAGTTGGAGTAAAGTATATACCAGAAGTGTCAAGTGTTGGCCCTACTGAGTTGGAGCCTTAGAATCATGCTCCAACTGAGCAATGACATTGAAGTAGTTCTAATACCAAAGAATAAAGCATAAGGATATATAAGTAGTCCAGAAGAATGGGAACAGAGGCAAATGGAAGATGGAAGTTAAAGGAATTTACTAATGTAAGTCTAGAAGAAATGAACAGAGCAGAAGACAGGAAATAGTCTGGAGTTATACTGGTGTTCGTCCAAAAGATCCAAAGTTGGCTTTTGAAGCCCAGGATATGACAGAGATAGAGACTATGTGCTTATAAACCCCCAGAATTTCCATCCTATATTTACCTGAGAATAGCTCACATTATCCCTTAGGGCAATGATTTTAGCAACACCAGTCCTCCAGGCCAGTATGCTATTTGACATCAAGTCCCTTCAGAGAAACATCCTGTCCACACTTCCCTCTAATCCCTTAGTATCCACCCACATGTTTAACTCTGAATTCCCTGACTTCCACTGGACCATAGACTCTGAAGGCTTTCTCCATCTAGACGATTGCATTTACATCCCAGAAGCAGACAACCTCTACCTTTGAGTCCTCTGGTACAAACATGACCATCTGCTTTCTAGACACTTTGGATAGAATCAGATTTTAGAACTTATCTACTGCAAATATACTTGGCCAGGTATCTGGATCTTTATCAAAGACTATGTTTCCTCATGTACAGCCTGTGCCCATGCCAAAATCCCCAGACATAAGCCCTACAGGCTTCTAAAACAACTTCCCATTCCGAAGAAGCCATGGAATTTGATCTCCATGGACTTCATTGGACAACTTCCTCTGTCCTCCAAACATATTGCCATCCTTGTAATCATGGACAGATTGTCCAAACAGTGCATCTTCATCCTGACTAATGACAAGGTGACATCTCCAGAGTTAACAAAACTATTTCTATTCCATGTATTCTTCAAACATGGAGTTCCCATGCATATTACCTTTGATTGAGGCTCAGAGTTTGCTTCCCACTTCTTCTGCTCACTCAGGAAAGCCTTAGATATCCAACTTCACTTCATTTCCAGTTACTACCCAGAGAGTGATGGACAAATAGAGTGAATGAACTAGACCCTAGAATTGTATCTTCAGATTTATTGCAACTACTAGCAAGACAACTGGTCTAAGCTCCTATCCCTTGTGGAGTTCACTCATAACAATGCTCTGAACACTACCACTGGTATCTCCCCATTCTTTGCCAATAAAGGTTATCATCCAAATATTTCCATCCATTCTGAACATAACCTTATCTCTGCCCAAGCCCAAGAATACTTTGTTGACCTCAACTCCCTCCATATCTTCTCCATGAAGAAATACCCCTAGCCCAGCAACAATATCAAGGACCTACAAATACCAAGCAAACTCCAGCACCAGACTTCAAAGTCAGTAGTCAAGTCTTCATCAAGACAAAATACTTCCACTCCACATGCTCCTCCAAGAAGCTCTCTGAAAGGAACTTAGATCCTTATGAAATCATAGCTCAAGCCAGTGCTATTTTGTTCACTCTCCAGCTTCCAAAGAACATGAAGTCTGTGCATCTGATCTTTTATATTTCTCAACTAGAGCCTGCAACCTCTAATACCATTCTGAACTGCATACAATTACCTCCACCTCTGGTTGAGGTTAATGGCAAACCAGAGTATAAAATATCAGAAATCCTTGACTCAAAAATAGATCATAGACAATAGAACTACAAACTCCTATATTGATGTGGTGGTCCAAATATGAAGAAACAGATGAGAAAAGTTAATGGTTACTTGTGACTGAACTAGGGCACATATCAAAACTTGTCACAGACTTCCATCTCTGATACCCAGAGAAGCCTGGATCTCACTTCACTTGACTTATCAAAATCTTTAACATTTGCAAAACTATTTACTATACATCTTTGTCCTCTTTCCCTTTTCCATCCTCCATCATTATCTACTCCAACTCTACCCTTCTGGCTTCCATCTTCTCCATCGCCAACATCCCCACCTCTGCTGCTTCAATCTCTTCAATCTCTTCAATCTCCCCATCTTTCTTGTTCTCCTTGCACTTGTCATTTGGGTAGATCTCACTTGTCTTGAGATCTTCCAGTTGGGATACCATGATCATGAGGTGATTGAGTTGCCCCTTGATCACATTCTGGTGATCCCAGATTACTGCTGCAATAATTCAGGCATATTCTATCATCTCTGACACTCTCTTTGACTTATTTCCCTCAGACCTTGTCTTCTTCCAAGGATACTCCACTTCCTTTGTGTGCCACTTGCACTTTCTTGCTAGCCTCATTCTCTTCTAGCCAGGCTACTTTGTTAAGAGTGAACTGACTAAGTCCTGTGTAACTCTGGAACTCCAGAGTTGAGGCAAGTGGGGCATTGGCTTTACCTTATGTGGTGCGCCCTTGCACAGAATCATGCCCTGGGATTTCAGGCGAAAGGGTCAGAGGTCAGAGGTCAGAGGTCTGGAGGTCAGAGAGCTGGAGGTTAGAGGGCTGGAGGTCAGAAGGTCAGAGGTTAGAGGGTTGGAGGTCAAAGAGAGGACGTCAAGCCCTTAATGGAGGTCACAGGAGAATGAGGGGAAGATAGACTCAGTCATCTATGTCAATAGTCTATGTCGATATTCGAACTGAGATCTACAGGTAGTAAACTACAGAGTTTATATATGAAGGGAAAACCAGATGACTAAGTCCAGAGTCGGAGTGAAGTATGTACTAGAAGTGTCAAGTATTGGCTTTACTGAGTCAGAGCCTCAGGATCATGCTTCAAGTAAGCAATGACATTGAAGTAGTTCTAATACTGAAGAATGAAGCATAAGGGAGTATGAGTAGTTCAGAAGAATGGGAATGGAGGCAAATGAGAAACAGAAGTCATAGGAATTTACTAATGTCAGTCCAGGCAAAGTAAACAAAAGAGAAAAGCGAAAAAAAGTCAGGAGTTACACTGGAGTATATCTGGAGTGTCCAGAATTGGGCTTTGAGGCCTGGATATGACAGTATCCCCCTCTTAGGCCTAAACCCTTGAAGGCCTTTGAGAATCACGTGGTACTGTTAAATAACAGAGTTGAAGAAAATGAAGCAGAGGTAGCAGACGAAGACATGAAGAAGAAAGACAAGGAAGACAACATTGGAATGGTGGAGGTAGCGGAGTTGGTGTTGGATGATGGCAGAGGTGGAGGCATTGGCAACAGAGGAGAGAGAAGCCAGAAAGGCAGAGTTGGCATGGATGACAGTGGAGGACAGAAAAGGGGAAGAGAACAAAGAGAACAAGGATGAGGAAGTGTAGTAGATAGTCTTGCAAATGTTAACAGATTTTTTTGGGTCAAGCAAAGTAAGGTCCAGGCTTCTCTGGGTACCAGAGATGGAAGTCCATGACAAGCTTCAAAGCATGACCTAGTTCAGTTGCAAGTAATCATGAAGTTTCTTTATCTGTCCCTTTATATCTAGACCATTGCACCAAGTATAGGAGTTTGCAGTTCTGTCACCTATGATCTATCTTTGAGTCAAGGATTTCTGATATCTCATATTCCAGTTCACCATTAACCTCAACCGGAGGTAGAGGTAATTGCATGCAATTTGAAATGATATTAGGGGTTGCAGGTTCTAGTTGAGAAACATGGAAGACCAGATGTATGGACTTTATGTTCTCCAGGAGCTGGAGAGTGAACAAAATAGTGCTGGCTTGAGCTATGATTTCATAAGGACCTAGATTTTTTTCAGAGAGCTTCTTGGAGGGGCACGTGGAGCGGAAGTATTTTGTCTTGATAAAGACCTGACTACCAACATTGAAGTCTGGTACCAGAGTTCACTTGGTGTCTGCAGGTCCTTGATATCATTGCTAAGCTAGGGCTATTTTATCATGGAGGAGGCTGTGGAGGGAGTTGAGGTTGATGGAGTATTCTTGGGCTTGGGCGGAGGTGAGGTTGCATTTAGGATGGATGGAGATGTTCGAATGATAATCTTTATTGGTGAAGAATGGGGAGACACTGGTGATAGCATTCAGAGCATTGTTATAGGCGAGCTCTGCAAGGGGCAGGAGTTCAGACCAGTTGTCTTGCTGGTAGTTGCAATAAATCCAAAGGTACTATTCCCGGGTCTGGTTCATTCGCTCTGTTTGTCCATTACTCTCTGGGTGGTAACTGGAGATAAAGTGGAGTTGAATATCTAAAGCTTTCCTGAGTGAGCAGAAGAAGTGGGAGACAAACTTCAAGCCTCGATTGGAGGTGATGTGCAAGGGAACTCCATGTTTGGAGAATACATGGAGCAGGAATAGTTTTGCTAACTCCAGAGATGTCACCTTGTTGTCAGTCAGGATGAAAATGCACTGTTTGAACAATCTGTCCATGACTACAAGGATGGCAGTATGTCCGGAGGATGGAGGGAGTTGTTCAATGAAGTCCATGGAGATCAAATTCCATGGCTTCTTTGGAATGGGGAGTTGTTTCAGGAGCCCATAGGGCTTATGTCTGGGGACCTTGGCGCATGCACAGGCTGTACAGGAGGAAACATAGTCTTTAATGAAGGTCTGGATGCCTGGCCAAGTGTATTCGTGGCAAATGAGTTCTAAGATCCAGTTCTGTCTGAAGTGTCTAGAGAGCGGATGGTCATGTTTGTACTGGAGGACTTGGAGGTAGAGGTCATCTGCATCTGGGACGTAGATGCAATTATCTAGATGGAGGAAGTCTTCAGAGTCTATAGTCCAGCAGGAGTTAAAGAGTTCAGAGTTGGACATGTGGGCGGATGCTAAGGGATCAAAGGGGAGTGCAGACAGGATGTTTCTGTGAAGGGACTTGATGTCGAATAGCATACTGGCCTGGAGGACCAGAGTCGCTAAAATTGTTGCCCTGAGGAATGACATGAGCTGTTCTCGGGTGAATATGGAATGGAAGTTCTAGGAATTTACAAGCACATAGTCTCTATCCCCCTTTTTTGGATAGACGTTCCAGCATCTAGTAAGGGAGTCAGGTTTTGTGCCCAGGTGTCCGGGGCAGAAGCGGATGACCATGTTGAACTGTGAGAGAAACTCCAACCACTGGGCTTGACACCAGGTTAGGAATTTGGTGATTGCGAAGTATTTCAAGTTCTTGTGATCCGTGACAACATCAATTAGAATTCCGAAGCCTTCAAGGTAGTGCTGCCAAGTCTAGAAGGACTCATGGATGGCAAGCAATTCCTTGTCATGGGTATCATAGTTAAGTTCTAGAGCAGAAAGGATGTGGGAGTAGAAAGCTATAGGGTGGATTTCATTGTCTGGATATCAGATGGAGAAAATGCTAGCAATAGCATAGTCGGAGGTGTCTGTCTTGACAATCAAAGGGAAGTCAGGGATCCAATGGGATAGGATGGGGGTAGAAATGAAAGCATCCTTAAGGTGCTGGAAAGTGGAGTGACAGGTGTCATCAAAATTCCACGGAGTACCCTTTTGGGTAAGGTAAGTGAGCAGAATGACAAGTTCGGAGTAGTTGGCGATGAATCTCTGGTAGAAGTTTGCAAATACGAGGAAAGACTGTATATCTCAGACCTTCTAGGGTTCGGGCCAATCAATGATGGCCTTTATCTTTTCTGGGGACATGGAAAGTCCAGTCAAAGAGAGTCGATATTTGAGATACTTGGTGGAGTCAGTATGGAATTTGCATTTTTCAGGTTTGGCATAAAGTCCATGTTTTCGAAGATGCCGGAGTACTTCTCAGACATGCTCTTTGTGTTTTGCATGGTCTTTGGAGAAGATGAGAATATCATCCAAATAGACGATGATGGAGATGTCGAGAAGATCTGCAAAAATGAAGTTGATAAACCACTGGAAAGCCGCAGGGGCATTGGTGAGACCAAATGGCATGACAAGCCATTCAAACAATCCATAGCGCATCCAGAATGATGTCTTCCACTCATCTCCAGTGGCAATGTGGACTAGATAGTAGGCATGCCAGAGATCAAGCTTGGTGTAAATCCGAGCACAGCTTGGAGTGTCTAGGAGGTCAGAGATATAGGGGAGTGGGTAGCGGTCCTTCTTTGTGATCTTGTTAAGTCCGCAGAAATCTATACAAAGGCAAAGTGAACTGTTCTTATTGCAAACAAAGAGTACTAGAGCAGCATGAGTGGAGTTGGACAGGCGGATGAATTCCATGGCAAGGTATTTGTCAAGAAACACTCAAAGGAACTCAAGTTCAAATGTGGAGAGGGAATAGATAGTACCTATTGGCAGAGATGCTCTTTCTTCCAATTTGATCTTCAGGTCGAATTCATGGTATGGGGTGAGCTTGAATGCCTTGCCTTTGCTGAATACATCTGCAAAATTATGATACTCCAGAGGAACTCTGGAGAGATCGACTGGTTTGGAGTGGATGGAGATAGAACAGAGATTGCTCTTCTGAGAGTGGAGTAATAGAGCAAACTACACTGAGCCCTCGAGACGACAGGTGAGTGCGAAGGCAGGAGCACTAATGAGCACTATAGATGATGCCTTCTAGTCATAGATATGTGGTAAATCAGGGTTGGAGTCAGCCAGAGGAATGAGTTCTAAAGGCTATGAAGTTGAGCTCAGGTTTGCTAGTATGGGACACTTGGATGCTCAGAATGAGATACTGCTCATAACCCAATCAATCAATGGATTGTAGCAGGTGAGCCAGTTGTGTCCTAGAACAATAGAACAAGAACCATCTAGCGAAGTGACATAAAATGTCGTCAGAGTGATATCACCAGTCAAAAAATGGATGGAGAGGTCAATGGCTTGAGTCATGGAGGAATTTGAGGTGCCATCAAACAAACAGAGAGATAGCAGAGGGATAGAGTAGGCTGAAAGTCCATTTTTTCTTCTTCACAAATGTTGAATCTATGAAGGAATCGGAGGAGCCAAAGTCTATTAATGTGGGAAAAGAAGGGATATTCTGGGAGACTAGAGAAACGGAGGGTAGGAGTGATTTTGGATTTGAGAGAGTGGATGCATTAAGTTAGATCTCCTTGGGTGCACAGGAAGAGACAATGCAACCTCCAGTCCATGCAAAGTCATGGAGGTCATAGACTATTTTTTTGCCTTAGCAGAGGCCTCTGGTTTGGTTTCTGGAATTTTGGTCATGGTGGTGCAGCCTTTGTTTGAGCAGGAGGAAGACTTCAGGCATTCCTTAGCCTTGTGTCCTGCTTGGCTGCAGAACATGCAGAGATTGCCATCAAAGTAGCACTTGCATTCAGCTGCAGTAAGCTTATCATCCTCCCCAAGCTTGGATGACAAGTCTAGTTTAGGAGAAGTAGAGGCTCTGGAGTTGTTGGAAGTGCTGGCAGACTTCCCTTGGGAATCCTTGGAGGTGCTGGAGAAGCCAGTGGACAAGGTGTGGGTTTTGTTGGATGTTTTGGAGGTATTGGAAGGAGGCTTCGCCTGGCAGTTAACCTTGGACTTGCACTCCCAATAGCGCATGTTGATGGCATGGGCAAGTTGATGGAGTTTGGAGAGCATGGGGGGTTTGCTGACTCGCAAGATTTCATTTTTGATGTGGTCTGAAAGGCCATTGTAAAAATGGTGCCAAAGGGTGCCTTCTCCATAGCCCTGGACTTGTGAAGCTATTCTATTAAATTCCACCACATATCTATTAATCCTTTGACCATCCTTCATCATCAAGTGGTCTAGTTGGTATTCCGCATCTCTAACGGGGTCATGTGGTCCAAAGTTGGTCTGCAACTCCAGAATAAACTCCTTGAAATTGTCCATCCAAAAGGGATGGAGTGCAGAGTTTTCCATCTGGAGGAGGTCCGGCTTGAACCATTCCAGCGCTATTCTCTTTAGGTACAATTGGGCAAATGTGACCTTGGGATGGTTGGAGGTAAAGGCTTTCGGATAGTTTTGGAAGTTTAATTCGCATTGGACTAGGAAGACCTGGAGTTTGCAGGGATCTGTTTCATCAAACTGGTCTGGTTCCCAGACTTTTGTCCATTGTAAGGGTTCAGAGGATTTCTTCTTGAAGAGTGGGTGAGAACCCAGATAGTGCTTGCTAGGTCAACGAGCATATCTTGCAGGATGCATTCTTTTTCGTCAGATGAATCAGAGTCAAGGTCATCTGCTAGGAGGTTGGAGTCACTAGGGGGATCATCTCCAGGTCCGTCCAGATCTACTGGATTGACATGGATGCTGGGAGTATAAAAACTAGGGGGGTTGGCAGGGTCGCTAATGTCCATAAGCTCTTCAATGTGTGCTCCAGGTGAAGGGGATCATAGAGGCCAGTGCACTTGAGATGCGAACAGAATGTGCTGATGGGCAGAGAAGCTGAGAAACTGTTTGACAAGGTCAGGGGCATAATAGTTGCTGCTTAAGGCATTGAGAGGGTTCTCAATAGCCCTTGCATGCAACTGTGTCATGTAGATTGACATGGTTGAGGATTCCAATGCAAATGTGAGTTCAAATATACTGTTAAGAGTAAACTGACTAAGTCCTGCACAACTCTGGAACTCCAGAGTTGAGGTGAGTGGGGTATTGGCTTCACATTATGTGATGTACCCTTGCATGGAATTGTGCCCCAGGATTTCAGGTAAAAGGGTTGAAGGTCAGAGGTCAGAGGACCAAAGGTCAGAGGGCTGGAAATTAGAGGGCTGGAGATCAGAGGGCCAGAGGTTAGAAGGTCAGAGGTCAGAGGGTCGGAGATCAAAGAGAGGACATCAAGCCCTCAATGAAGGTCATAGGAGAACAAGGGAAAGGTAGACTTGGTCATCTATGTTGATAGTCTATGTTGATATTCAAACTGAGGTCTACAGGCAGTAAACTACAGAGTTTATATATGGAGGGAAAACCAGATGACTAAGTCCAGAGTCGGAGTGAAGTATGTACTGGAAGTGTCAAGTGTTGGCTCTACTGAGTCAGAGCCTCAGGATCATGCTCTGAGTGAGCAATGACATCAAAGTAGTTCTAATACCGAAGGATGAAGCATAAGGGAGTATGAGTAGTTCAGAAGAATGGGAATGGAGGCAAATGAGAAACAGAAGTCATAGGAATTTACTAATGTCAATCTGGGCAAAGTAAACAAGAGAGAAAAGTGGAAAAAAGTCTAGAGTTATGCCAGAGTATATCTGGAGTGTCCAGAATTGGGCTTTAAGGCCCGGATATGACACACTTGCACCTTGCCTTCACATTGCAGCACTCCATACATGAAGTTGATTTTCCTAGACTGAGAGTGCAGTCCAGCCCCTGGTCCTTACACCTCCAGTATACCAGCACTGGCTTTGCTTGCCTCTTTCCCTTACTGGGGCCTTGCTTCCTTTTCTCTTGCTCTACCTGTGGTCTATTAGCCTTGTTCATCCACATGTCAATAGACTTACTCTCCTCCAGGCCACTATCTCTGCACATTGTCACTCAGCCTCCTGCTTAGCCCTCCTCCAGGCTTCCTCCTTTACCCTCCTCCACTTCTTCTCCTTTTGCACCTTAGTTCAATACCTTCACTTCACTACCTTTGTATCTCATAGCTCATCATCATCATTTGTGTACTCTACCAGATGCTTATCATCCCACTCCTTGATGTCAACATACTTGGACATGGTAATATAGTACTAAGAGGTTAGTGGTGGAATACCCAGACATTATACCTTGCAAGAGATTTCCATGCTCCACTCCATATTTTTTAACTCTGTCAATCAACAGTATCATGTGATTCTCAAAGACCTTCAAGAGTACAGACCTAAAAGGGGGATACTGTTATATCTGGGCCTCAAAAGCCAACTCCAGACACTCTGGACATACTCTGGCATAGCTCTGAACTCTTTTCTACATTTCTTTCTTGTTCACTTTGCCCAGACTGACATTAGTAAATTTCTATGACTCCCATTTCTCATTTGCCTCCATTTCCATTCTTCTAGACTGCTCATATTCCCTTACACTTTGTCCTTCAGTATTAACACTACTTTGATGTCAGTGCTCACTCAGAGCATGATCCTGAGACTCCAACTTAGTAGAGCCAATACTTGACACTTCCAATACATACTTTATTTTAACTCCAGACTTAGTCATCTAGTTTTCTCTCTATATATAAACTCTGTAGTTTACTACCTATAGATCTCAGTTTGAATATCAACATAGATAACCAACTTCTGATCCTCTTCCTGTGATCTCTGTTGAGGGCTTGACATTCTCTCTTCTCCCTTTGACTTGATGATCTTATCTTTGACCTTTGATCCCCTGACCTTTGACCTTTTGACCTATAGCCCTCTAACCTCCAGTTCTCTAACCTCCAACCTTCTGACCTCTGGCCCTTTGATCTCCAGTCCTCCAACCTCCAACCTCCAACCCCTGTTCAAAATCCTAGGGCAAGATTCCTTTGCAAGAACACACCACACAAGATGAAGCCAACACTCCATGTGTCTCAACTCCAGAGTTCCAGAGTTATGTAGAAGTCCATCTGTTTAGTCTTAACAAGCACAAGGAGCATGTCTAGAAAGTACTCTGGCATCTTAGAAAACATAGACTTTACACCAAGCCCAAGAAATGCAAATTTTATATTGACTCTACTGAGTATCTTGGATATCAACTCTCTTTGACCAGACATTCCATGTTCCTAGAAAAGGTGAAGGCCACTATTGATTGGTCTAAACCACAGAAAGTCCAAGATATACAGTCTTTCCTTAGATTCACTAATTTCTACCAGAGATTCATTGCTAACTACTCTAGACTTGTTATTTTGCTTACTGTTATATCCAGGCCTTAAAGCCCAACTTCGGACACTCCAAACATACTCCAGCATAACTCTGGACTCTTTTATGCAATTCTCTCTTGTTCACTTTACCTGGACTAACATTAGTAAATTCCTATAACTCCTGTTTCTCATTTGCCTCCATTCCCATTCTTTCAGACTACTC
>JBBPKC010000446.1:0-18883 GCA_038089055.1 Tylopilus aff. balloui
TCATCCTCGCCTCTCGGTGGTGGTCACCGACGCCGGACCTCTTCTATTTCTGGTTTTACGTCGATTTCGATGCCGAGGCTGGGTGAACCCCCGTCCGCTGGGGACACCGACCAACTGCTACAGGAGCTGCGAGAACGACAACTATTGACGACGCTCGCCTTGCTACAGACGTTCCATGCCAACACATGTTTCCAACTCTCGCGCTTGGCAAGCATGATTCCACCGCCGCCAACAGCGCTTGTGGACGAACCTCCCTCGGGGCAACCACCGGACGCGGAGGTGATCTACGTCACCCCAAAAGATATTCTTTCGTTCGAGCTTGGGCCACTCAGCTCGTTGGACAGCCGATACCTCGAGTGGCTCGCGGATGAATACGGAGGGGGCGCTCGATTCGTCGTGAAGAGGGGTTGGAAGGACCTGTTTGGCGTCTTGTTTGGGTTCGGTTAAGCGCGCCACACCCTCGTCGACAACGGCTTGTAACCTGTCTCTCATCCTGTCCCTTGAACGTCGTGTTGGGAGGTCGTAGATGTGCACTTCAGCTTGATACCTGGTGTACCGGACCGTATATATCTATTGTTTTGCTGGTAGTGGATTTACATCTCGACAGTGACGTCTCTGCTTTCGTCGTTCATGTCTTTCTGCTAGCCTTCTCTGAACACTACCTGAATGGCTACCGCTCAACACAAGCACAAGGCAGGGAAATTCTAGGGGTGGAAGACCTCTCGTATCGTGCCAGCTGTGCATTTGTTCGCCGTTGGCAAAGCCACCCTCTTCCTTGCCCGCGTGGGCAGTACTTTCGACGGCAATACGATTGGCCAGAAAGTGGCGTCCCCAGCGACGAACTTAAAGGCCGATGTAATGAACTTTCATACCATCGGTCGACTGATCCAAGCCTGCTTCATATGATCTGCTGCGTACCAGACTTTCGCGTCAACCTCCATGTCGTCGGCTCGAGGAACCCTGATCGACATTGCGTTGGCCGCACGCCGGGTCATCGACGCTACCACTGCGTAGTACGCGCGGGACAAGGACGACAGAAACGTCGACGTGTTGTCGCGCACGCGCCTGGGAGGGGCGCTGCACAGAATCGTCGCCGCATCCGGGGCCATACTCCGGGAGACTCTCCAACGTGAACATGCTCCTGACGGTGGTCCTGCCGTTGACGGCCGGCTGGCTAGCGACGAGCCTCGGGCGTGCCGAAATGCGTTGAACACGATGGAGAGGATCGCCAGGCATGACTTTCATTTCTTGCTCACCATGGACGTCTGGTTAGTGTTTTCCAGAATGCTGTGGGATAATTATCTGACCTAACTCTCAATGATAGGAACCACGAGGCTGCTACCAAGGGGCAGCCTAAAAAGAGTTCTTAACGAGATCAGACAAGCCTTGGGTGAGCGTGTCCAATACTGAACACGTCTTTGTCCCCTAACCGGTCTCTTACAGGACAACTGCTGTTCCGGACGAGCCAGTGAAATCAACCCGGACCAAATGGGAAATGGATCGTAAGTCTCCACCAACAGCGCACACTCCGTGAGAGGAATATCATGGCCGTACCGAGACACGACTGGATAAAATCCTGGGATGGATAGACGCATGGGATTGCACATCCAAACATGAAGATACCCTTGAATTGCGACAACCAGATACCTGCGCGTGACTGTTCAGCACTGATGAATATACAACTTGGAGGGGTGCAAGCGACTCATTCCTGTGGTTGAATGGCAAACGTGATGAATTCATTTCGTATTTCGGGGATGTGTCATGTTAATCCTTTCGATCCGTTTTTAGCTGGTGCCGGGAAATCGTCCTAGCGTGCGTTCATGTTCAATATTTTCGAGCTGGTCCTCATTCTTGCAAAAGCGCTTCCGTGATCTATGATATCGAATGTACGCTGGGCGAAGGCGAAGTCGTTGTGTTGTTCTATTGCGACTTTCGAAGCGAACGTTCTACGACTGCCGTCGAAGTGATGCATTCCTTGCTCCATCAACTTTTGCTTGGGTTGGAGGATCTTTGTGTCAATCCGGGGGGCATTCTTGATAGCCTGGCCAACCAAAAGAGACGAAACGGTTCGTTCTTAACCAATACCAAGCGACTCGCCCTTCTCGTCTCTCGCTTTGCGAATTGATTTACACACGACCTCTCATTGTCATAGACGCCCTCGACGAGTGCAAGGACGTGGAGGATCTACTGGATGCCATTCTAGTGTTGAAGGGTGCAGTCCGACTGTTTGTGGTGAGCCGACCACTCCAAGTAATCAGGACAACTTTTCAGGCCTCCTGTGGCTCTCTTTGGAGGTGAAGTCTCCGCGGACATCAATCTGCACGTGGCATGTTGGTGGGGTTCTTTCGTCTCAAGAATCACGAGACTCATCCTTTTCGGTGTGTAGGTTTCGATGGATTCAGTGCCAACTGGATACCCTCAAAAGATGTGTCACTGGTGTAAAGATTCGGGAGGCACTTGAAGGCCTCCCGATCGGTTTGGAGGCGACGTATGAACGAAATCTCCTCGCGACGAACAACGAAGGGGACGAAGAAGTTGCCCGACGAGAACTGGTGTGGCTCGCTGCGTTGGCGCCATTGCGCCTGTGTCAAGTTGTAGAGGCCTTGTCGATCGACCTCGATAGGCGTATCCTGAACCCCGATATAGGGCCCGTACATGGACATGCATTATTGGACACACTGGGTAGATTGGTGACACACGATAATGAGACAGACATCGTCAAGCTATCCCATTTCAGTGTCAAGGTATGCGACTCTGTATCTCCACCTCGTGTCGCTACACCGCCAGACAGGAATACCTCGTAGGAAAATTCCCGCAGTGAAAGCGCTCTTGCTACACCTATGAGCAAGGTGCTCACACGCAACTAGCGCAACCGTGTACGAGTTACATAGCGGCTTGTTTGAAGGTGGAACGGGGATTCTCCAAGGGTGCGTTACCAGCACGCGAGCTGTTGGTACCCAAAGCATTGAATGTGGTTTAGGGCCATATCCGCTTCTCGAGTATGCATCGTTTCGTGGTCTTGTCTACCTCAGCCATACTGCGCCGCACAGAGCGATTATATATTCCTTCACTCTGAAGTTTGTCGACAACCATCTCAGTGGAAGCTGATTTACGAAAGAGCTACATACTACTATCCTTTTCCTGGTCTACCGAGCCTAGAACATGACTTTGTGCTCTACATCCTCATTGGTTATGGCCCAGAGCCGTTCCTGCGTCTATTCCTCGGTTATAGTCCCCCTCAAATAAAAGCAGGTACAAACCCACTCATCTACGCCGCTCAGGGCAAGGTTGAACACGCCCGGACGCTACTGTCACGTGTGAGACTCGATCTGCCCGGAAAATTCACCCATACGTATTCGCAGGACGACGTCTTGGAGACTGGCCTACCAATTGAAGCTGCAGTCCGAGGAGGGGATCGTTTGCTGGTTAATTTGTTCATAACAGAGGACAGTCCTGTGCCATTCGAACTCTTCTCAGTGGCACTCCTTTCCAGGGGAACCCCCAACGTCCCTGCTCACGTCGTTAATGCAAACCGATCAATTCGCGGAATGGGCAGCAAGCATAGAAGACAATACGTTGCTGCTACGTGCGCCGGACCATAGGATCTACCACAACTGGGGCCAGCCAACAGAGGAAGACGTGATCGTCATGGCACGGAGGCTCAGGCAGATTGGCTGTGACCTGTCGACAAGGGGGCCGAAGTACGTGTCGTCGTTGCCGCAAACGGAGACACTCCACTCCACCTTGCGGTTCAATCACCTTTGGAGTTTCTCGCTCTAGAGTTTGCAAAAATCCTGATTGATGCCGGGAGCGATCCCTCTGGAGTCAATTTATCTGACGAATCACCCATCCATGCCGCAGTCGACCGAGGATATATGTCCGTCGTCAACTATCTGCTCTCACATCGTGTCCCGCTCCCTCCAGATATTCTACTGACTGCATCCGCCAGTCGCGATGAATGGTGATACGATGTTGCACCTAGCCTTGGCACGCGGAGATCAAGACGATCGTTTTGAAACTGCCGAAATTCTGACTGATGCTGGATGTGATATGCATGCCCCGCACAGAGAGACACCGCTTCTCGCCGCGTTCAGAAGTGGACACACTACTATTGTGAAGGCCGTGCTCGTCAACTTTGCCTTCGGAACGTCGCCTCCTTGGCGAGTGCATGACATTCGGGTCGTCTAGCAAGTCGTCCAAACTCCTCGTCAAGGGGAGTTAGTCCGATGACGCCACATTCTATCGTTCCCGTTCCATCAACCCGGACGACGGCACCAACGTCTCCGGAGGCGGTGTGCGGGTCGCCCCATTCGCGCTTCAGTATCTCCTGAAAACCTACGTCGTCAATCCAGGCTCGTCGCACGACACGGTGATCAAAAGGCCTTTCCCGAGCGATGCATGGCGCTGTTCCTCCGGCGAACGATCTTCATCCGCAGGTGAGACCATACCTTGTCCACCCCCACAAGGTCCGTCACCAGCCCGAGCGCTTCTCTTCTCACCTCGAGTTTCTACACCACGAGTCACCGTGCGCAGGAAGAGGGGCGCACTCATCCCAGCACCTCCTAATCAGTATGCGATGCGCAAGCAACAGGAGCATCTCCGTAAACGTGACCCCCTTGCATTCCGTTCGACATCATTTCAAGTTCGCCTCGTGATAGATCCACCGGTACGCCACCGGTCTAACCCGGATCGCGTCGACGTCGATATTGTTCAGCTCCTGTTCAACTTCCGCAGGATCACCCCATCAAGTGCGGTCTCCTTTCTCGACTTATCGAGAATGGCACTTTTGGAATGCTCGGCTCGTACGTGCTATAATCGGAAAAATCGTGGTGAACGAGGGATGTATGATCCTCCATGGGAAACCCACTTATGCTCTTACGAATGAACCTTTCTATTGGGACCATGTATGGATGTTATCAGAGAGGGCACAACAGCATCCATTCAGACGTGCTAACATTTGCTACTGGTCCGAGGACAAGAGGTTGAGGTACTCGAGTCTATGGGAGACAACCGAAAGAGAGACAAGGGCGCACGACAATCCTGAGCATTGAGGATGTCTCCATTAGTTCGATACCTGAGCAAGAGCCTACATTGTTTCCACTTCGCGTTTCGCGACCTCCCTCTCCCATTTCGCAACCTCCTTCTCCCATTTCGCAACCTCCCTCTCCCATTTCGCAACCTCCCTCTCCCATTTCGCAACCTCCTTCTCCCGCTTCATGACCTCCTTCTCCCGCATGGCTGCTGCAGCATCTTGTACTGCTCGCTTCTCATTACACCCCTGCTCATATCCCTTCTCACGGGCCTCTTGACGCACCTGCTGGATCTGCCATACCATGAGCACAAGAGGTAATGTGGATCATTCACAAACGCACCATCTGCCGCCATCCCACCTCCCCCCACCGACATCTTCCCTCCACCTCCGCTATCCGTTCGCGCACGGCCCTCAGCTCGTCACTGTACTCAAAAAGGAATATATGCAGGGCACTATTGGCTGTGGATGCATCCGTGCGCTGGTCGGACCGTCTCCGACGGGAAGGCTCTACGAACCGCACGATGGCCGAGAACTGTATCCTTGCTGCTTCCACGATGGTGGCTGCAAACCAGTGGCACTGGTTTCGAGGAAGGCTGTGTGAAGGTGCATGGGAACTCGTCACCTTGACCAAGATGGCGAGTTCGAGTATGGTTGGTCGGGTAACGTAAGGATCGAATGTCAACCTTCGGACGCACTGGCATCTGTTGAGATGATAGAGACACGCGAGATCATAGTAACCGTCCGAGTTAAGAAAGGCACATCTGATGATGTCGGTGGTTGGCAAGTCATGGGAGGGCGAAGGGGGTGAGTTTGACGATGATGCAAATGTATCATCTTTTTCTTGGGTTTGGACAGTTTTTTCGACGATGATGCAGGCTTTCTCTCGACTGTCACCAAGGCCGACTTGCAGCATCACAAACTGTTCCTTTTCGTTAGTATGTTTGTAGTGTGTGACTTGTTCAATAAAGCATTTATTCATTTCCGTCGAATCATTATTCAATATGGCCTGCAGCCATTCGTGAGGGGAGTTGAAAGTGCAAAAGCTTGCTTTCATGAGTGGGAAGACACCCATGATATATGGAGGTGGGGACTTGGGCATGTCCATGAGAGGGAAAAGAGCGATGAACAGGCGCTCTGAGGCTCTATAGAGGCGCCCTGGGATGAGCGACCACTGGATAGCGTCGTACCCCATGTCGTTTGGTGGGGGTTGCGGTGATTGAGCGTGATAGGGGCCTGGTTACAGACGGATTCCCCAAGAGTCACAGTCCAGCTCTCCTAAGGTCTAGGAGTTAGAAACTGCTCACCAGTCGTTGAAAGCACTAAAGGAAAATAAAGCGTGCGTCTTGGTAGTGTCTGGTCCTACCTTGCTTTGCTGAGGACTGAGAAATCGGCAGATTCGCCTTAACAAAGGAGTCGCAAGCCGGACGCGAGGAATAGGGGGTTACTCATCGGCATCCGGAAAACCCCTTCAAGCCCTTCCACAGTCTACGAGCCACGTCCTGCGATCCTTGCGAATGAGAAAGCGGTTGTGACGCTAAACAAACTGACCTATAACGCATGACAGGTCAGGCTGCGACATAGATTCAGTTTCCCGGAAACGTTCAAGTTGGAACGTATTGTCGTAGGTTGTCCCTACGCACTTTATCCCATATCGCTCAATAGATCTACCCCAATGAACGCATGTTTCGTCGAGCGTGCCGTGCACTGCAGGCGGCATATCCGTGAACTAGAATGCTACCTCTCGGTTTTGCTAACAACTTAACCCACGAGCCGACAACGTCGCTCATAAGTACGTACGTGAACATCGCAACAGAGTCGAGGGCTGGCGTGCGCCAACGAATAGGCAGAAGTGGAGAGAAGATGGCCCACGGTTGCGACTGTATGGCGCCCTTGTTATAGCGAGCGTGATGATGATGGGGTTGGTAAGGCTCGCCAATGGTCATCACCGGAAAACGGTACTTTACTAGGGTGAAGCGGGAGGTGTTTCGTCCAAGGATCAACATTCAACGGTAGTTGACAAACCCAGACGAGCGTGTGAGAAGGCCCCCATGACGAAGGATGGATGTCTCCGACTCGGACGACGGCACCATAGCTACACTAGCACTCGCTACATCGCAATAGCCTGTATGGTATCGAAAACGACGGAAAAGTGAACGAGGATGAGACATACAAAAACGCATACGAATAGCAACATGGATGGAGGATGTGCATATGCGTGCGTCGTCAGTTCGGACGTCGCGCACGAAAAAAAAGTACGTCTCGCCCAGGCTTTCGTCTACCCCTGGCTCTGCAACCGTCCGGGCCGCCATAGCTTTTTCTCCGGCACCGTCTCGAACCCGTCTGCGTCCTTTTTGTACTCGGTGAGCGGTGCGGTGGTGGTGGCCGGAGTAGATCCCACTGCCAACTTTTCCTTTTCAGCCATCCGCTGTCGCCATCCACCAGAGGTACCTCCAATCCTGGGTGGTCCAGCGGGCGAGGGCGTCGCCAGACTCTGCGCACGCGGGAGTGCCTGTCCACGTCGCCATGCAGTACCCTGGGTGGCCGATGTTGTTTTAGCCTGCACCCGCACCCGCACCCGCACCCGCGTGTGTTCCCCGCCTCCTGCTTGCGCTAGCGACGTTGTTCGGCTATGCGTTCTTCGTGTGAGTCTGCAGTGCCGCTGACTCATACTTGACGGTCAGGCTGCGGTATAGGTCGAGTCCGATGGATCGTCACCCCTACAACTCGGTCCATAATACAACTTCTGCACCAATGTCCTTCCTAAGGCGTGTTTACAAAGACATGCACCTGCCTCCATTCTATGACGCTCTTCTTCTTCCTTGCGTGCGGCAGCCTCCGCCTTCTCGCGTTCGCGCTTCTCCGCCTCTTTCCACGCTGCGAACCCCTCCCGTCGCTTCTCCTTCTGCTCCTCCATCGTCTTCTCTACGATTGCTTTCCGCCGCTCCAACTTTCCTGTGCGGGCGGCGAGCAACGTATTTCAATGTGCACTATATTCGTCTTATATCCGACTCAGCAGCTTCTTGTTAGCGAGTGCCTGGTTGTGCACCACAAAACTGTTCTTCATCCGTGCTCTCTGATTCAAACGTGGCGCGGTCTGTGGCCCGTTGGTCCGCATAGTCCTGTGCGAGCAGCGGCCGTTCTTTGCGGAACGCATGCTCGGTGTGGGTCGATACGCTTGGCCGCGATCCGCAGGCGCTCGTAGAGGTCCTTCTTTTCCGTTTTGAGTTGCTTCACTTGTAGATTCCTCAACCGGTCCTTACTCAGGTCTTCCATGTCCTACACACGCAAAAACGGTGATTAGCCGACAGGGGGTGCGATGGAGCGTAGGACTCGGAGACCGTCCCATCCCACGGCGTTCAAGCAGACAAGTGGATGTCGCCATGCTCGTTCGTCACGTCAACCTTGCCTTCGGAACGTTGCCTCTGTTGGCGACGTCAAAAATAGGCTAAGTTGGCCTGGACCTCTTGACGCTGAATCCATACAGCTCGATACCGCTCTTGATCTTGTTGAACCTCACACGTGACACGATATTGCCCAGAGAAAATTTCTCGTCCTTCTTTCCTCTCTCCCTCAGTCCGTATTGTGACGGCTGAGGTGAGACAGTCATTTACTTCGACATATTGACAGACATTGACGTGACTACCTATAGCTGATACGAGTGTGCCTTAGTCAACAGCCTCCTTGGCAAGTATAAAGCATTCGGGTCGTCTAGCGAGTTGTCTGGACTCCTCGTCCTAAAATATGGAGGGTTAGTCCGATGGCACTGCGTTCCGGAGTAGTGGTGTGCATATAGTTCCCATGCCATCAACTCGGGCAATGGCACCAACGTCTCCGGAGACGACGTACGGGTCGCCGCATCGTGCTTCAGTGTCCCTAGGGGGTACTTCCAGCGAACGATTGGTGAGACCGTACCTTGTCTAGTCCCACGAGATCCATCACCAGCCCAATCTTCCCACCTCGTTCCTTCAACCTAGTACATCGCGAGTCACCGTGCACAGGAAGATAGGGAAAAGAGGGCGCAGAAAAATGTGACCCCCTTGCATCCCGTTCGACAACGCATCAGATTCCCCTCGTAGTAGAACCATGTGTACACCTCCCATCACTCTCGGACCGCGTCGTCATCGATATTGTTCAGCTCCTGTTCAACTTCCGCAGGATCACCCCATCAAGTGCGGTCTCCTTTCTCGACTTATCGAGAATGGCACTTTTGGAATGCTCGGCTCGTACGTGCTATAATCGGAAAAATCGTGGTGAACGAGGGATGTATGATCCTCCATGGGAAACCCACTTATGCTCTTACGAATGAACCTTTCTATTGGGACCATGTATGGATGTCGTTAGAGAGGGCACAACAGCATCCATTCAGAAATGCTGGCATTCTCTACTAGTCCGAGGACAAGAGGCGGAGATACTCGAGTCCATAGGAAGCAATGGGGGGGGAGTCATAGGGCGCACGACAATCCTGAGCATTGGGATGTCTTCGTTGGTTCGAAACCTGAGCAGGAGCCTACAATGCTTCCAGTTTGCGTTTCACAACCTCCTCCCGTTTCATGACCTCCTTCTGCCATGCAGCCGCTACAGCATCCTGTGCTGCTCACTTCTCATTACTAATGCCCATGATGTATGGAGGTGGGGTCTGGGGTAGATCCATGAAGGGGAAGAGAGCTTTGTAGACTCGGGAGTGCCCTGGGATGAGTGGCCACTGGGTCATGTCATAGCTTTATGATGTTGGTGGGTGTTATAGTGATCAATGTGCACCACAAAAGGGTTCAGTCACCGACTGAGAGACGAATTCTCTAGGTCCAATTCTCCTAGCATGAGTTAGAAACTGCTCGACAGTTGTTGCAAAGCACTGCGGAAGAAAAGAAAGAAACTCGCAAGCGTATGCCTTGATGGTGTACATGGCCTTACGTGGGCCCATGTAATGCAATCAATCCAGTCTTGCTTTAATGAGGGTTGAATATTGAGTAACGGGACGCAGGTCATACTTGTGACACACCACCCGCGACAAGGGTGCTACTACCACTAGGCACTGGCACGGGTACAGGTAACCCGTGCGGGTATGGACACACCGCTCAACGACGACGGTATGCTTGTGGCCAATGCCGCGGCGCTGCAACGATTACGACGACCTGACGGAGTGGCCAGCCCCAGCCCCAGGCCACCACCGGGGCGACGACGCCACCACCACCACCACGATGATAGCAACGTGATGGAGTTACCAGCCCCAACTCCAGGCCATCACCAGCACCAATGGGACGGCGACAGTGATGTCGCAGCAACGCCAACAATCCCAGGACATCACCATCACAGTGACGGTGATGATGGTGACGACGACACGGTGAGTGGCCAGCCACCATGACGGCGACAACGACAACGATGCGCCTAGGTCAATACCATAGGGCTGCAATAACGACGACGAGATGAGTGGCGAGCCACCAGGACGATGACGATGTACGACACGGTATCAATGACAAGATGACGGCGACAATGACACGACAACGACGACATAGCGATGGTACCGACGCAGCGGTGGCGAGGACGACACAATGACGACAGCACCGACGTGGCCAATGCCACGACAGCACGACGATAACGACGACATGGCGGTGGCACCAACACGATGGTAGCGATGACGACAACATTCGCTCACCGTGTCCAATCGAGCCCGGTTGCTCTTGAATGGGTACAAGCAATTGTGAGACAACCGCTTGTGTCTGTTCAAGTGTCACCGCTCGTCCCATTGCCTACCACTCAAGCAAGTACCTACGGATATCCGTTTACCAACCTGTGAGTATACCCATACCTGCCGCGGGTACAGGTTCGGGTACGGGTCTTCGTGCCGATACCCCGGGGTATACCCGTGCCAATCCATCACACCAACACCTTGGAACAGCTGGTTTCGCAAATTCGAGACTATGACTGAATAGCACTACAAAGCTATTACCACGGACGGAAGCGGCTGCAGGTATGTACTCAGCAGGTTGGGTGGACACTCGAGAATTTCAATCGCACCTACGGCGTGCGAGGGTCCAGTCCGAAACAGCAGGAGCTACAGTATAACTTCCCGGTTGCCTATCCCAAAATGTTTCTACAGAACACTCTTCACTTTCATGGAGCCATCCCAGCCATTTGTCAACGGCGTCTTCCCACCCTGGGCCTTGAAAGCAAGCTCTTGTAAATTCAAATCCCCTAACGAATGGCTGCAGGCAATACTGGACAACGAACCCAGGCGGACAAGCAATGCTTTATCGAGCAGGTCATGCACTACAAGTCCCCTAGCAAAAAGGAACACGAGTTCCTGATGGTGCAAGTCGATTTCATTGACAGCCCCCAAAAAGCCTGCATTATCGTCGAGAGGGATGTCCAGATCCGGAATACGATCGACAAATCTGCGTTGTCGCCAGTCTCATCCTACTCGTCCTCCATGACTTGGAGGCCGACGACGTCATCACGTGCACGTATCTGAATTGGAAAGGTTACGATGCACTCAAGCGTCGGCGGAACCTCACCAAATGCAAGCCTGTGCAAAAACTGACATTCGGACTCTCCGCTACCCGACCATCCATACCCGAACTTGTTGCCTTAGTTAAGGTGATGAACGACCATGCGCCCAACTACGAGCTATTCCAGTACCAGTGTTACTGGTTTGCGGCCACCCTTGTGGATGCATTGAAGAAGCTATTCTCGCATGCCCTGGAGCTCGAAGAAGATTTTAGTGGGGGTGGGACGTACTGGGGTGTGGAAATACCAATGGGACACAGCGTTCAACAAGTATGTGATGAATACCATGACGGGGGGCTGAGCAGCGTGCGCAATCAGATAGCAGCAGCAGAGGGGGAAAGAGAGGAGGAAAGATTGCGACAGATGGTATGTTTGCGGACGACCTACTAGTACATCATTCCTCATGCTCATGGTATGATTGGTACAACAGACGCTTGAAGCGGCTCGTGATGAGTGGCGTGAGGGTCATATCAACTTGAAGAAGAGGCGGGCAACACACGGCGTTGTAATGGCAGCACGGGAGAAGAAGGTCGCGAAACGGGAGAAGGAGGTTGCGAAATACGAGGAGAAGGTTGTGGAATACGAGGAGAAGGTTGCGAAATACGAGAAGGTCGCAGACACGACGGGAAGGTTGTGGGGCGCGAAGAGAAGGTTGCAAAACGCGAGGGGAAGGCTGCAAAACGCGATGAGAAGGTTGAAAAACGCGAGAAAGTTGCGAAATGCGGGGAGAAGGTTACGAACCGCGAGAAGGTTGTGAAACGCGAGGAGGAAATCGCAAAACAGAGGGAGGCACTGGAGGCTTGCACTCAGATGTCGAACTGTATATAGTTGTCGTGCGCCCTTTGACTTTCCTTCAGTTGCTTCCCATGGACTCAAGTATCTCTACTAGTACCTCTTATTCTTGGACCAGGGTTCCGGCATCTCTGTGGACGCAAGTCTGTCTGAAAGCTGATGGTCGATCCCGTACTACCATGCTACTTGAACTTGCCACCCTGGTCACGGCGACGAGTTCCCATCTGCCCTTGAACGGCCTTTACGTAGGATAGTGACCCACATACGAGACTGGAATTGAGAAAGAGACACGCACCTGCCTCGGCCCTGAGACTTTCTTGCGCAGCAGTCTCCGCCTCCTCGCGCTCACGCCTCTCCGCCTTTTCCCGCGCTGCGAACGCCTCCCGTCGCTTCTCCTTCCCCTCCATCTTCTCCGCCGCTCGTACTCCTCCACGCGGGCGGCGAGCAACGTATTTCAATGTGCACTATATTCGTCCTGTATCCGACTCAGCAGCTTCTTGGTAGCGAGTGCCTGGTTGTGCACTGTGCTCTCTGAAGCACTTCAAACGTGGCACGGTCCATGGCCTGTTAGTTTGCATAGTTCTGCGCGAGTAGCGGCCGCTCCTCCTTGCGGGTGATCGATACGCTTGGCCGCGATCCGCAGACACTCGTACAGTTTTTTTTTTCCTTTTCGAGTTGCTCCACTTGTAGACGCATCAACCGGTCCTTGCTCAGGTCTTCCATGTCCTACATACCCAAAAACAGGTGGTTAGCCAACGGGAGGATGCGACGGAGCGCAGGACTCGGGGAACACGAACCGCAATGGAAACCTTGAGACCACCACGTTTCATCAAGTCCTGCACGAGCTTCTTGGCCTCCTCTGTACGGATTGTCGCGATCTCGCGCCATGCGCGCTCGATCTATACTCTTTTTCTTTTTGCTCCTCAATAACTTGCTTCCTGGCTCGCGTGAGCTCTGCACGGCGGGTGGCTTCTTCTTTCTCTCTGCGCATACTCAGCTCGGAGAGGAGCTCCCTCTGGCGCGTAACGAGTGCTTTATGGAGGGAGAGCGCACGGCGTTCAGCGTCGCCGGCTGCGACAAGCTCTGCGAACTGGGGATCTTGATGTGCGGCCTCTTCTTCTGGGGACAGCACCAGGGATGGGTCGATCACCTGCAGGGCATTGCGCAGCGCCGTCGCGAGAGTTCTCAGACGGGTGCGCACGAGCTCGGTCGACGAAGGCTGGACAGGGGGGTCACGAGGCGAGGCTGTGCTCGGCCCCGCGGTGCTGTACTCGTCTTGGCAGGCAAAGGGCTCATCGATGAAGGATATAGTTGTGATGGTATGGTCGACGCGCATGAAGAGCTCACCACGGCGGACGCAGCTCATGAGGTAGGCCTCGACCTTGTTCAGGACCAAAGTCGTCGAGGAGGGCACTCACTTTGAGTGTGCTGTATACCTGGGAGAGCTGGGAGTGGAGTCGGGAGTGGAAGGCGTGGGAGTGGAGCGGGGGGTGGCCTCCATAGGGTGTGTTGCTGGCGCAGAGTGTAGAGAGGATCGGTGCGGTGGATGCAAAGAGGGTAAGCGGATCGAAGGAAGCCTATAGAGAGCTGCAAATGGTCGGTATGATAGCAAGCCAAGAACAAACGGCACTCACAACATCCATCAGAAAACCGGCCCGAGTCGGTGCCCTGGTGAGGCCATGTAGGGCGGTGAGCCGTGTGCACCCGGACTCCCCGTCGCGCCGTGCAGGCCGACGGGCACGGCGAGAGCGCTCATGAGCACCCAGCCCGCGAGACGGCTCATTTCCTCAACTGTGAGGTGTATCTTTGTCAGTTTTTAGATGCTTCTTGCTATAGCCCTAGCTCAACGGGAGCGTTTAGCTGAGCAAACCGGGAATGGGGGTAGTGCTGGAGAATCTCTGGGTCTGAGAGGTTGATGGCATGGGCTTGATGTGCATACTCTGCGACATCGGAGAGATACAGACGGAGCGTCTCGCACAAGCAACAGAACTCGACTTTGTGCTGGTGCTTCAGACAGAAGCGAAAGGCCAGTTGCGCGACTTGGTAATGGGACGGAGATCGGACGGTTGTAGGAGAGGTGTAATGGGGCGTGGGGGAGCTCGTCTGATACATTGCCTCTAACCGGGCGTTGTTCTTGAGCGTCTCGAGCAAGGTGCGGTAGCTTTCCCAGAGGAACTTGAGCTAGGGCATGACGAGCGCTCTCCGCGCAATCCTTGCTCTGATCGCCACTGACTGCGCCGAGGAGGATGTTCTCTGGTGTTTCGCTGGCCTCGAGATCGTCAATGTCGACTGCAAATTGCCCTGTCGGCGAGGTCGATGGAAGGAAGGTTTGTGTTCCAGGCGATGTTCTTGTATTGCATGAGGCCCTCCTTTGCGGTACGCAGGGCTCGACGAAACGGAGGAGGATGGGCTCGAGGGGCGTCGACCTGCTATGAAGTGCGACCTCTGACCCACCGAACGAAATAATCGTCAGCCTCACTGATGCTGTGGTTCCTTATTTCTCCTCCACGCCATCTCGACGCTCTGGCCAAAGTGCCACCAGCCTCCTGGGTGGTTGTGCGGCTCTGTAGTTGCACAGTCTTCCCGACGACGTTCCTCATCGTCTGCCGTGTGTTGTGGCAGTCTCCACGTTTGGATCATTTCTTTTTCGTCTGCACCTGAGATGCACCTACAGTAGGGCCTACACCGGGTAATTCCTGGAAGTGGAACTTTTCAGATCTACGATAAAATAGGGCAGCCATATTCATAGGACTTTGGAACGATAACACGCGTGATGCGTCCTGCAAGTTGTGCCCTGAAGCGCCCCGACGCTTCTCTATCACCCGAGTTACGGCCACCAGGCATTCATCGTCACCTGAACTGGAGCAGTACTGAAGACAGACCAGAAGAGCCGCGGTCGTTAAATTTCGGGGAGGATCCATCTTCTTTATCGGTGGAGCATTCCCGGGGCAAGGACTTCTGGATGCATCCCCTTCCCACCTGCCGGGTCCGGACGCTGACATGGTCTCAGAAGAAGAAGACGATGATCGGGCACATCTCACACGCAGGGTTCACCCCAGAGTGATCAACACCCTCCTCCGTTGACCCGGAACGGTCTGCTTGCTTCACATCGCCGCCAAGACGACAGTACACTGCTTCACACATGACAGAGATCGTCGTGAATGCCCTCCGCCGTGCATCAATGCATGTCGCAAATGATCCAGACCAGCCCTATATACCGTTTGGACGGTGGACATTCCACGGGTCCTTTCGTCTCAAGAATCACGAGACTCATCCGTTTCGGTGTGTCTGCTTCGATGGATTCATTGTCGACTGGATGCCCTCAAAAGATATGTCGATTCGGGAGGCACTTGAAGGCCTCCAGATCGGTCTGGAGGCGACGTATGAACGAATTCTCGTCGCGATGAACAACGAAGGAGACGAAGAAGTTGCCCGACGAGAACTGGTGTGGCTCGTTGCTGCGTTGGCGCCATTGCGCCTGTGTCAAATTGTAGAGGCCTTGTCGATCGACCTCGATAGGCGTATCCTGGACCCCGATATAGGGCCCATACATGGACATGCATTATTAGGTATACTGGGTAGATTGGTGACACACAGCAATGAGACAGACATCGTCAAGCTATCCCATTTCAGTGTCAAGGTATGCGATTCTGTATCTCCATCTCGCGTCGCTACACCACCAGACAGGAATACCTCGTAGGAAAATTCCCGCAGCGAAATCGCTCTTACTACATCGATGAGCAAGATGCTCACGCGCAACTAGCGCAACAGTGTACGAGTTATGTGGCGGCTTGTCTGAAGGCGGAACAGGGATTCTCCAAAGGTGCAGCACGCGAGCCATTGGCACCCAAAGCATTGAATGTGGTCTAGAGCCATATCCACTACTCGAGTACGCATCGTCTCGCGGTCTTGTCCACCTTGGCCACACCGCGCCGCACAGAGCAATTATAAATTCTATCATGGCCCTTCACTCGGAAGTTCGCCTAGAACCATCTCAGTGGAAGGTGATTTGCGAAAGAGCTACACGCTATTATCCTTATCTTGGCCGACCGAGCCTAAAACATGACTTTGTGCTCTACATCCTCTGGTTATGCCCCAGAGCCGTTCCTGCGTCTATTCCTCGGCTATAGTCCCCTTCGAATAAAAGCAGGCACAAACCCACTCACCTACGCCACTCAGGGCAAGGTTGAACACCCCCGGACGCTGCTATCATGTGGTTCGAGACTCGATCTGCCTGGGAAATTCACCCATACATTTTGGCGGAACGACGTCTTGGGGGCTGGCCTACCAATTGAGGCTGCAGTCCGAGGAGGGAATCGTTTGCTGGCTGATTTGTTCATAGCAGACGACAGTCCTGTGCCATACAAACTCTTCTCAGCAATGCTTCCCTCTGAGGGAACCTCCACCGTCCCTGCTCACGTCGTCGCCGGGTTAATGCAAACCGATCAATTCGCGGAATGGGCAGCAAGCATAGAAGACAATACGTTGCTGCTATGTGCGCTGGACCATTGGACCTACCACAACTGGGGCCAGCCAACAGAGGAAGACGTGATCGTCATGGCATGGAGGCTCAGGCAGATTGGCTGTGACCTGTCTGGCAAAAGCCCGTTCACTCTTTCGTCAAGCTGCATCTGCTGGCCACACCTCCACTATCGAGTATCTTCTCTCCGAGCCCGAGGTATCGATCTTGTTGGATGCATCTGGAAACAGCTCCTCCAACGAGGCCATGATCCGTTTTCTCATCCGCAACGGGACTGACGTCCACGTTGTTTCAACTGGACAAGGTACTGCGCTCCACTTCGCAATGTAGTACTGCCTGGAGGAGAAGGACCAAAATTCTGTGCGAAGCTGGCTGTGATTCATCCGTGCGCAACTTGTACGACAATTCACCAATTCACCTTGCCGCGCTACATCCGTCGTCCAGCATCCACTTTCCGTTGGGCCACCGCTACCACCTGACATCCTGCTCCGAGCGACACAGTGGCATAGCAAAGCGATTCGCTTTCTGGCGCGGATGTTCGTGCTATTGCCGCGAATGGAGACACCGCTTCATGTGGTCTTGCATTCTCATTTCAATCGCTGGGAAAACTGCCTGGAAAGCACTAGAACTCTGATCGATACAGGGTGCGATCCGTGTGCTTCCCAAATTCGGCTGGTCAAACACCCCTTGATGTCGCGGTGGCCAGTGGGCACATTGCGGTCGTCGAGTATCTCCTCTCGCTACACACCCCGCTTTCTCCCGACGTCCTATTCATTTAGTAGAAGCGATTTCTGGAAGATACCTATGATCAAACCTCTCCTCAACAGCGACGCTGATATAGATGTTGCCACTCTGGACGGAGATCACGCGCTACATCTCGTAGCAAGGGCCACAAGCCCCCCACAGACCGATAGTTGGTGCTTCGAAGCAGTGAAGCTTCTTATGGATGCTGGATGTGATGTAACTCGAACGGAGAAATGATATTCCATGTTGCCGCACGATATCGACGCTTTGAAGTCATCGAATACTTGTTCGCTCGAGGATTACCGGTTCCATCCGACATACTACTTGGGGTGTCCTACGACAAGAAGAACGCGCAGACCATAGTTTCTCGCTCTAGAGTTTGCAAAAATCCTGATTGATGCTGGGAGCGATCCCTCTGGAGTCAATTTATCTGACGAATCACCCATCCATGCCGTAGTCGACCGAGGATATATGTCCGTCATCAACTATCTGCTCTCATATCGTGTCCCGCTCCCTCCAGATATTCTACTGACTGCATCCGCCAGTCGCTCAGAGATTATCGCGCCTCTGATTCGCTTCCTCACCGAGAATGGGGCGGAAGCGACAAATGGTGATACGACGTTGCACCTAGCCTTGGCACGCGGAGATCAAGACGTTCGTTTTGAAACTGCCGGAATTCTGACTGATGCTGGATGTGTTACGCATGCCCCGCAATGCGGCCGGAGAGACGCCGCTTCTCGCCGCGGTCGGAAGTGGACATGCTGCTATCGTGAAGTACTTCCTTTCCCGAGGCGTGCCGCTCGATCCAAAGGTTTTTCTCGCTGCGGCCTCGTGCATAGATCCATGGAGGAAAGTGCCGACAATCCGGTGGGTCGCTAGGCTGGGTGGTGCAGATGTACATGCCGCAATTGCACCGAATGGAAATACTGTGCTATATTATGCTGCGGCATCCAGAGACGAAGACGACTGCGTGGAGGGTGCCAAAATCCTCATCGGTATGGGATGCGATCCCTTGCTGCGTAACTCGGCAGGAGAGACAGCCCTCCATATATCTGCAAAACGGCATTACAATGCGGTCGTCGCATTCCTGCTCACGGAAGGGATCTCACTCCCATCGGACGTGCTTCTCTCTGCTGTTTTGGGGGGACTGGAACATGATTCCGATGATGCGCTTCCTGGTTCGCGAAGGGGCTGATCCTTGTATTGCCAACGACGGTGGGGGCACCCCACTGCATGTCCCTCTGGAGCGCGGCGATCGGAGCTCGACGTTAGAATGGGAGATTTTGCTTGACGTTGGCGGTGACCCATGTGCACGTAACCTGGCCGGACAC
>JBBPKC010000447.1:0-11298 GCA_038089055.1 Tylopilus aff. balloui
TGCCTCGTTTCGCCTTCGTCGAGCGAAAAGTGCTCGGGTGCGGCCCATCGTAGCGTCCCCGGACCCATAGTGGATGTTTTGAGGTAAGTGAGTCCTTGTGGGAGCTCTCCTACCAAGGAGGCACACCCAAAATCAGTCAGGCAAGCATTGTAGTTGCGATCGAGGAGGACGTTGTTCTGTCTATAGCTGAGCTAGCAGGGTAAAATATGCATCTCTTGCGACGTACGCTCGTTAGATCTCCGTGAATCATCGGAAAGGAGTGTACTGCCCGTGATGAGTGATGTGAGCACACGCTCACGAATCCAAAGGACAAAACCAACAGTAATGGAGTCCGTTTGCAATGTCCAGCAACTGAAACGTCGGAGATACGTCAGAGGCCCCTGGGTCGTCTCACATATTTACTTGCCAGTTGTAGGCGGTGTGCAAGCACGAGCCGATCGTCGTATGCTTCCAAAAACGTGTGCAGCGTACCATGGGGCATCCACACGGACACCAAGGACGCGCTTCCGTGCTTTCCGAACCCATACGTGATCCCCAGAAAGGGTACGATGTTTGGGTGGTGGAGCCGTCTCCATATACCGAGTTCTCTGCGTATCATCTACGGGAGACGATCCATGCTGTTGATTGCGTGCGTGAGGTCAAGTATGAAAAACAAAGAGACACACGCGAGCCGCCTTTTCACTATTCCGTTTTTGGTCCGAATCGTCGATTGAGAAACTGAACCGAAACGCTTTCACGGCAACCTAAGTGGGAGGGGGAAGGACGGGACAGGTCAGGGAGAGGAACGGGTGGAAGGATGCTCGGTTTACCTCTCTGACGCCATCGTCGCTCATGAGCCGACACCGAAAGACATCGCCAAAGCCCCCTGCTGCGCAGTATTGCCGGTCGTCAAGCCGGACGATCTTGTCGGTCAGATTGGGGAGGGTCGTGGATGGTCTGGATCATTTACTGTCAGCAACAAGGGAATTAGTAAGAGAAGACGAGATACGATTCGGCAAGTGGGGACATTCGAGAGTGCAAGCTTGACTTCGCAACTATACCGTGGTGTCCCATCTAGAGGCGGGTGGGTACTACAACTGGCTAGTACGACTCTCCGACTTGGACATCCGACTGGCCATCGTTTTCTGCAATGTCGATGCCTGGAAAGCCCGAGACCAGGATTCGCTCTCGTCTTTCCTTCGCACCACGTTCGCCGTACTCCCCATCTCCACCTCGACCGTCCGCTCGTCCCACTAGTCATGTCCACGCTCACGACTTCCTCGCGGATCGTCATCGTCGGCGCTGGCACCTTTGGTCTTTCCACCGCTTATCACCTTCTCCGCCGTGGTTACACTAATGTCACGGTCCTCGATCGAGCAAAGCAGCTGCCTGCCATGGATGCTGCGGGCACCGATATCAATAAAGGTACATCGGCAGACTGGGCGATGGTAAGCGGGAACGACTGACGACGATCTGAATTAGTGGTCAGATCGTGCTACAACGACGTCTTCTACGCCAAATTGGCGAGAGAAGCGATGGAAGTATGGAAGGAGCCCATGTGGCAAGGTTGTTATCGCCAGTGCGTCCATCCCGTCCCCTGCGTCGATCGGCTTTCGTTTTTGCTCAATGACGCGCGACAACCCAGGTGCGGCGTGGTCATCGTCGGCGGTGATAAATTCGACGACAGGTCGAAGAATAATGATTTACAAGTCGGTGCACCCATCCAAGACCTCCCGGACGCCGAAGCTATCAGGAGCAAGGTGTTGTCCTCCTTGTGTCTCCCCTGCAACCCCACTACTACGACGAACTCGGACTCGGACTCGAATGCACAGCACGTTGGTTCGTTCACAAGCTATAGTGGCTACTTCAATCCCGAGGGTGGCTGGGCAGAGGCTGCACGCGCGTTGGAGATCCTTCTCTCGCACGTCAGGGAGATGGGCGGGAGGGTGATGGAGAACCAGGAGGTCGTCGGTCTTGTGAAAGATAAGAACGGGCGGACAACAGGCGTAGAGTGCAAGGATGGCAAGTGTTACGAGGGCGACAGGGTCATACTCACCATCGGGTCGTGGACCGCATCGACGTTTCCCGCGTTGGAGCTGGACCAGAAATGCATGGCAACAGGGTGAGCAGCTGGAACCGATCCTCGGCAGGAGTGCTGCATAGCTGACCTTTGTTGCCAGTCACATCATGGCCATGATACAACTTACTGCGGAAGAGAGAGAGCGATACAAGGGTTGCCACATATACATGGATTACCAGACCGGGCTTTACTCGTTTCCGGTGAGTGCTTCGTTCGTCAAGAGTGCTATGTAATTGCAATTGGGGTCGCGTCTGTTGGTATGTCGGCGCGGGAGCGCCCTCGTTTTGCTGTTCATTTCCAGCCCTTGCTTTCGTACTCGCCTTTTCTTCGAATTCTGGTACGGTCACCACTCGGGGTGTCCCTGTGGGCCTACTTTTAACCACTGGTGGCTCTTATGTCAGGCGACGATACCTTTGACAACCCGTCTCGAACTGCCGGATTATAAAATTTTGGGTACACTAAAGAAAACATCTAGTTCCGGAAGCGGGCACGGAAGAGATCCGTCCGGGTCCTCCCGCGGTCCTTATCGCGCGTCATGCGCCATGCTTCGAATTACGGGGCGCTCGACTTTGCGATTGGCGCGTATTCTTGATGACTCACCGCCAGATCTGTTTAGTTATTTCCTTTTATCTAACCCAGCCTTTTATCTGCGGGTTCAAAGATACTGGTGGACGATTCATTCACATGTGGCTTCATGCAAATGATAGCAGCTTCATTTGTTCCTTTCTTCGGGCCGAGATTTGTTCTTTCCTCTTTTTTGATCCTCTTCATGTAGCAAGCTGTACTGACTAGTCGTACGGCACCAACGTTAGCCAACCGAAGATGGAATAGTCAAGCTAGGTATGCACTCGGCGGGACATACCCACATGATTTCTACTAGGCAGATCGGCGGTGATACCGACCACGGCCCAATCCGCAAGATATCTACGCCTCGAACGATTACCAGCCATCCCAATTCAGGTGACGGCCTGCGTGTTCCACGATCGGCACTCCAAGCGTCAAGGGAATGCCTTGTGCAGGCGTATCCTGAATTGGCCCAGAAACCATGGAGCGGAACACGCATGTGTTGGTGAGTGATTTCTCGCCTGTTCTCTTGCGTTGTCCTCGCCCAATTGGGTTCTGCTTCCCTCGCTTGGACGCTTGTGACGTTTGGATGAGATTTGAACGATGATGCGGTGTCCCTGTCGGCTTTGGCCACATTGGAGCGGCATGTGGTCGTACCCGCAAAGGGTTTTCCTACACTGTCCTCTTGCAGCGAAATCTCGGGCTCTCTCTCATTTTTTTTGTTGATCCAAGACGATCTGAGAGATGAACCTTGTTCATCCTTCTTGATTATCAACCGCGTTCAAAGTTGGCCACTGCTCGGTTCCGTTGTCTTACACATAGTGCAATCTTCCCTTCTGCATACAGGCAGATCAGCTGTCGCGACGACCGAGACTCAGTTGAAGGATAAGATCCTTCCGTCGGTGCGAGTTGGGGCGCATCTTATCAATTCTCTTCCTTTTAGTCTTAGATTATCCTGCCCTGCGCTCTCTGTGTCATAATAATGCGTCACGGGACTCGTTACTAGATGGCATTGGTCGAGAACATCCGCACCGTGCCTAGTCTTCAATGGTTCCTGCGACACGCGCAGCACTGGAGACGAACGGGTCCAGGCCGCCAACACGTCAACCCTGCTGAAATGGTGGCGGGCTTTAGATCTAAGACCGTTGAAAACGGATCTTCTACCTGTGGCGTCTCTGAGGACCCCCCTCCCTTCCCCGGAAATTCTTACATTTTTAAAAATCCATTCTTTTTTTTTCTCCAGCGAAAGGGCCTCTTAGTTTTGAGCTCACTGTCATCTCTACAGGTACACCGACTCGCCTGACGGAAATTGGGTCATCGGGCCCTTTCCTGGAGATCCTACGTTGTTCTTGGCTACGTCCGGTAGTGGGCATGCATTCAAGGTGAGCATGACCGTTCAATGTACATGAGGCGGAGGCAGCCCCAATGCTCGACAGCGCTGTCGGATTGCCAAAGTAGCATTCGATAATCCTTCGTCAATGTTCTCATCGCTTTTCTTGCTCTCTTTCCCTCAGTTTCTCCCAACTATTGGTGGCCTCGTCGCAGACTCCCTCGAGGGCAAGCTCGATGTTGCAACTGCAGCGCGGTTCGCGGTCCACCGAGACGTGGCTGACGTGACGAATGTCGAACGCGCGTTGAACGTCCCCCAGGAACTAGATATCGAGGAGCTTTGTGGGCCGGAAGATTGAAAGGGATCGTGAGCCCAGGCCTGGCGTATTCAACGGACATAGAGCCTTGACGCAGGCCCTTACCTTGATCAAGTGACGTTTCGGGACGTGTGAACGTTATTCTTTTTTGTTTCTTGCGACGGATCTCTTTTGTTATCCTGTTGCTTTTGCTTGCCATCGCTGCGAATGATAACTCATGCTGACGTTGCTTATGCAGTCCGAATTAGATACGGCGCTAGCGTGCGACGGATGGTGACCGCACCTGTCAGCTCCCATCACCGACTCGTGCCGTGTGCCGACAAGCCAACGCAGCCCCCATGCCGAGTCGAGGTACGCGTGATATGGCTGTCCAAGGCGTTTGAGCTCTGAACGCGTGTCGCTGCATTGGAGGTCCAGTTATCTCTGCGAACTTATCGGATTTCTTTGGCTCATACTGGATGCATGACTCGTGCTCGTGGAGATAGATTTCCAATGACGAAGGGAACGCGTATTACGGCAGCCGACACGAGCGTCGTCAGACGGAGAGTGCAAAACGATGTCTTTCTTCCCGGTGCAACGAGGTGAGTCGGCCTCTGAGGAGCCTTCTGGTTGGCACTCTGTGGTATTTCGCTACTGCGACGAATCTGTAACTTTGCATGTGGACGCATTTTGACAGTGGATGGACATGTCAGAAGTACGCATCACTTCCCGCTTCGTATTGTTTTCGATGACCACGATGATGACCATTCATGATGATGCCACCACGCGGGAACAGACGCAAGGACATGGAAAGGACATACCTGCAAGGCCTAAAACACGACTCGGCACTCGAACCCAGCAACTCCACGCTCCGGGGATCATCGGTCAGCCTGAGGGAAAGTCCGAGTGATGTCCGTCCTACTACAAGGGGCGACGTCTGAATACGAATCTCCAGCTCGCACCTATAGCGATTCAGTTGCTTTTCGCTAGCCACAATCGAAGAAACGCAGGATTGACGGTTGCGTTGGAGATACGGGGCGCTTAGTCGTAGAACGTAACCCAGTCGTTGCGTTGGTCACACAGGCTTAGGTATTTTGTTCACGGGAAGCCCCGACTCTTTGGGGGAGAATGACAGTATTCAGCGTCGCAGATCTTCAGAACATCGAAATCTGGTATCTTGCTTGAGTGGTAGAGCAGAGTGCGATCATGAAACAGGGCCTGAGGAATGGCACAGGATCACCGTCGTTTACCTCGTATCCTGTTCGGACGTTTTCATTCTTGCGCGCATTATCCACCTCGGACAGAGTGGTCCTCGGTCGGGGCAGAGACATCGTCACGGTATGACAGCACGCCTCGGTCCAGTGGGCCAGTGGGAGCGCTCTTTCTGACCACAGAAGCACTATTCCCCATCAATGTCAGCAATAATCCGACCCCTCGAAACCGGAGAAAGCTACGCGCACGCGAGCTAATGCCCACCTCTCCTCCCACTCGGGTAAACGGCATGCGAGCGTGCGCCAATCGCTTTATGACACAAAACGTTGTGACGTGTAGCAGTCAACCCCGGGAGGTTTAACAATCCCGGGGGTCGACATTCGCTTTTTGGCTCGGTCACCATCTGCAAACGTCAGACGTCGAGATATGCCAGTGGAGACACCTTGGTTCGAGTTGGGCAAGAGCAAACAAACGACAGGAAGGTGCCCTTTTTTCTTTGAAAGATCCCATCTGGTCATGGCTACCGCCTTTATAATTGATAGTTCGGATGCACCGTAGCCGCTTACCAGACAGCACGAGGATGCCTGACAGACCCATGTGATCCCATGGGGCCGCAGGCAAGCAGTTTCTTGCGTTCTTTGAGACGACGCTAGACTGATGCGGACACTGGCCACCATGGAGCTCAGAGAGGAGCCAGCGCATCCATGAACTCGACTAAAAGTTAATGTGGTCCCCCCAGTCAAATGCTGGCAGCAGTGCAGCGGAGCACGGGCAGGAGAAATGTCACCCAGTGTTTTGGAACCAACGAACGCATGCGCTAAGACGGATATACAGCATAATACAACGTCGCTCTCTAACCAGCGGTAACCAGTTCGAAAAGGAGGCAGCCCGCCGGCGCCTTCCACGTAAATTGGCCCTCACGCCCTCCTACCCACAAACTCCTTCCAACTCTTCACCTCGCTTGGTATGTTCCCCTCCTGATAGCCCAACAATCCTCTCCCGTCCTTCCCCATCTTTCGCCTTAACGCCTCCACCCACAATACCGCACACTTGGCATTGTTTAACAACGGCAGCCCGAAGTCGACCGCGTTCCGACGAGCGACGTAGTCCTCGTCTTCGTGTCCGTTGCCGCGCCCTTGAGCGAGGTTGATCACCGATTGGATCTCATACTCATCAAAGACCTCGCGTAGGCGACGCTTGTCGGTCGCGGGGAAGAAGATACGTTTGCAGGTGACGTGTGAGATGGCAGTTAAAGTAGCCTCGATCGCGGGCGAGGAGACATAGAGCTTGAAACCAAGTGAGTGGAGTGTTTTGGCGATAAACGGAAGTTCGGGAGTGTTGGGCGAACCACCAATGAGGACCCCGGAACGCGGGCGGGGAGGCTTGAAGCCGGTCGTGGAGAGTAGCGAGGCCCAGTATGCTTCATAAACGTCGGAACCAAAGGAAGCAACTTCACCTGTGCTAGCCATCTCTGAGGTAACACTTTCAGTGAAACAGAACACGAGAAATCACAAGTGATACACACCGACACCAAGAAATGGGTCTGCGCCACCTAGTCGCGTCCAGGAGAACTGGGCAACCTTGATGCTCGTGTAGTCCCGCTTTTCCTTCATCAAATCGATAGGCGCGGGGACATTGACGCCAGTGATAGCGGCAGCAGCCGTCTCGATAAAGTTGTATCCCAGTACTTTGGAGACGAAGGGGAACGAACGCGATGCACGCAGGTTGCATTCGATGACCTTGAGCTCGTCCTCTTCATCAACCTGAGAGACAGGCTTCTTGATCACCTGCATATTGAACGGTCCTGAGATCTCGAACGCCTGAGCAACTCGCGATGCAATGTCCTTCAGCCTGTCAAGGTCATACTGGCTCAACGTGTAAGGAGGAAGCACAAGAGTAGCGTCTCCGGAGTGGACTCCAGCGTTCTCGACGTGTTCACTGATAGCATGCACGAGAAGAATGCCTTTATAAGCGACGGCATCGATGTCGATCTCCTGAGCATTGGAGATAAACTTTGTGATAACGACGGGGTGACGAGGGGAAACCAAGGATGCAGCAGTAAGAGTATGGGAGAGAGAGGACTCTTCGTGCACAATGTTCATAGCGGCTCCAGAAAGAACATACGAGGGCCGCACTAGCACCGGATAACTTGAAACGATGCATTAGTAATCTGCCCTAGGAATGAAACGAACCGCTGCATACTAACCTGACACGGTTTGCGAATTCCCTGGCAGCTTCCAGGGAAGTGACTTCGGCCCATTCGGGTTGATCGACACCGATGGAATCAAGGACGCATGAGAACTTGTGGCGATCCTCTGCGTTGTCGATCTGTGAGGGATCTGTACCGAGAACGTTGACACCGCTCTCCTTGAGCCGAAGCGCGATGTTTTGCGGGAGCTGACCTGTTGGGGTACGAAGTTTAATTGCACTGCGCCGACAGCATGACAACGACTGACCTCCGACGCTGACGATGACACCCTTTGCGCCTTCCAGCTCGTAAATATCCATCACGCGTTCCCAGCCCAACTCCTCGAAGTACAGCCTGTCCGCCTCGTCGAAGTCCGTGCTGACCGTCTCTGGGTTGTAGTTGACCATGATTGTCTTTCCGCCGACACCCTTACCGTCCTCATTCATAGCATCACCTATGTCCCGCAACTTGCGCGCACAAGTGACGGCACACCAATCGAATTCGACACTGCTTCCGATACGGTAGACACCGCTACCGAGCACCATGGTACCATGATCATCAAAAGTGACGTCATGTGCGGACGCGTTATATGTCGTATACAGATAATTGGTGTGAGCAGGATACTCAGCTGCCAACGTGTCGATCCGTTTCACAAAAGGAATGATCGGTGGGTCCTGTGATTTACGGAAATTGCGTACTTCGGCTTCGGTAGTGTAGAGAAGCGATGCGATTTGCGAATCGGAGAATCCTTGTCGTTTCGCAGTTAACATGAGAGATGGGGGAACGGCGGAGAGATTGCTGAGGGTGGAGAGGGCCCGCGACGTATTAACGATGTTTTCAACCTTGTATAGGAACCACTGGAAAGAAGTCGGCCGTTAACGTGTGGAATGAACGGCGGTGGGTAAAGCGCACCTTGTCGATCTTCGTCAGGTCGTGGATCTCTTGTACACCGTACCTGTCGTTATACATGGCATATGCGATTGCGAAAAGGCGCATGTCCGTGGGACATTTCAGGACCCGGACTAGTTCAGCCGCATCCTCTAGTTTTTCCAGCCCACCAACTACTTCGAACCCTCGCCACCTGGGGTCGACCATTCGAATGGCTTTCTGTAAGCTCTCTTCGAACGTCCTGCCGATAGCCATAACCTCGCCAACACTCTTCATTGCGCTACCAACTTCACGGTTGACCTCGTTGCTAAATTTGGCGAGATCCCACTTGGGGATCTTAGTCACGATGTAGTCAAGAGATGGTTCAAAGCATGCAGTGGTCGTTTTCGTGACGGCGTTCGGCAACTCAGGAAGAGTATGCCCCAGGGCAAGCTTTGCGGCCGTATATGCAAGGGGATATCCCGTCGCCTTGGAAGCTAACGCGGACGAACGACTCAATCTGACGCGGTGTATGAGCACCACAGATTTTTAACGAGCCTACACGTACCGCGCATTGACTTCGATCACGCAGTATTCCCTGGACTCGGGGTTCAGGGCATATTGGATATTACATTCCCCGACGACACCGAGGTGCCGAATCACCTTAATTGCCGCACTTCGCAACATGTGGTATTCGTCGTCGTTCAGAGTCTGACTGGGGGCGACAACGATTGAGTCACCCGTATGAGTTCCCAAAGGATCAAAGTTCTCCATGTTGCAACAAATAATGGTGTTGTCAGCGCCGTCACGAACGACTTCGTACTCGAGTTCTTTCCAGCCTTTCATACTACGTTCGATGAGCACTTGAGGAGAAAGAGAGAGAGACTTGGCAGAGAGATCTCGCAGCTCGATAGGGTTATTAGCAAAACCAGAACCCAGGCCACCCAGGGTAAAAGCAGAACGAAGAATCACAGGGTAGCCAATCATTTCTGCTGCTTTGAGGGCTGCATCTACACTAGAGACAGCGGTTGACTTGGCGACGGGAATGTTGATTTCTGACCGATGGTTACGTGAGAATCAGATCGCTCGGGACGAAGAGAATACGAACCCTTGAGGGCTTGTACGAAGAGGTCACGGTCTTCAGAAACCTCGAGTGTCTTAATGGGTGTTCCGAGGACCTTGACGCCGAGGCGGTCAAGGACACCCATCTTGTCGAGGGCGATGCCGACGTTCAAAGCGCTCTGACCCCCAAAGGTGAGCAAAATACCATCTGGCCGTTCCTTTTCCAGAACGTATGCAACATAGTCTGCGGTGATTGGGAGAAAGTAGACTTCCGAGGCTAGCTGATGGCTAGTCTGCCACGTGGCTATATTTGGATTGATTAACACAGTGTCGATACCTTCTTCGCGGAGAGCCTTCATGGCTTGTGAACCGGAATAATCGAACTCGCCAGCCTGACCAATAGAAAGCCCACCACTACCCACGACGACGACCTTTTTAACCTTTGGACGGTCGAGTTGGGGAAGGACTTTGGCGGATAGTTTTCGAGCGAGCTCGGAGGTAGAATTGAGGACGTGTTCGCCGTCCTTGGGAACGTATAATCCAACGGCTGGTGCGGCGATCGCGTGCAGAGGATTCGTGGGTACAATACGAGAGCAGGATTGTGTAGTCGAGAAAAGGCGAATGGGTAGATGACGAGCACGGACAAGGTGGTTCAGAGAGGGCAACATGCGTGCTGTCGTCAGAAGTCGGGTGACAGCTGCAGCCCGCATTGTCTATGACAGCCTCGGCTTAGACTGCAAAGCTTATTTTCAATGGTGAAGAAGAGAGAAAACGAGGTCGCTGAGGTAGCTTGCACAGCAAACCGAGATGTCAGCGACGAGGAGAACAAAGACAGGTTATAACTGACTCGTCACGCGTGTTCTGAGTGAAAATCATATACGAGCTCAAAGCCCACGCGATGTTTCGAACGGTCGATGGTGGAGGTGTGGGTGCAAGTTTCTTTTTCGTCTTTTAGACGGCCTTGCGGGGTTGCTTCGCACGACCTCTGATTGGCTGAGTAGCCAGTGGTGTCAAATAGATTCATACTGTTAACAGCGCTGCGCTTTGCAGACGTGTGAGCGGAATGCGTTCTCTTGGCGGATTTCTCTCTGTCCCACTTCACTTCGCTCTTCCTAGGACCACTAAACTTGAACACTTCCCCCCATTTACCTCGGGTCTCCCATAATCTCATTCAATTTTAGTACCCAAACAGCGAGCAGACAAGCTGGCAAACGGCGAATCTGTCAATCGCGCAACATGGGAGTAGAGACTTCAACGTGCGTCGATGACACCCCCACGGATGTGCCCACGCCCTAGTACGTGCATCTGTTGAATCCGGCACAACTGGGAGGAGGACCTGCAGCGTCTGCTTCTCCGAACGATCTTGTTCGAAAGCAAAGACTGAAAATCGAGTCTGGCGTGAACTTATACATACCAACTCCTGTATTATCCCACTGCGCCAAGAAGACTGAAGGACAGGGCGTCACCATCATTGTATTACCATGGGAGGCAAACTCGTTGACGACAGTGAGACTTTTTTCATACTTGCAACATTCACATTCCAAAGGATCCTTAAGCCAAACTCTCCGGACGCTCAACGTGCTAGTCAGCCAAGTGCGAGAACGCAGCTGCATTCAACCGATCGATGTGCTGTATCGACGTAGTGTGCTTCCCTCCCCGAAACCTTGAGCAGGTGTCGGGAACCCATTTCGTGAGTGCGTTGTAACATGACGACACACAAG
>JBBPKC010000448.1:7445-17467 GCA_038089055.1 Tylopilus aff. balloui
CAACGTACCTTGAACACAGTCTGTCTTCATAGCTGTGGCGATCGGCGTGCCATTAGCGCGGCAATCACAGAGCAAATTTATCGAAACACGAACCGTCTACGAAGTGAGGGAGCGTCCTGCGAGGATGTTCGCCTGGTCGGCGTACCTCGTGTCCGAGATTTTGATTGAAGTCCCATGGAATATACTCGGCTCTTCCATTGTCTTCTTCTGCTGGTACTGGACGACTGGCTTCGACTCTTCTCGTGCTGGGTATTCGTACTTGTTCTATTGCATCGTGTTCCCATTCTACTTCACCACCTTTGGACAGGCCGTCGTGACGATCTCTTCTAACGGGGTCATCGCATCGACGTTGTTCAGCGCCTTGTTCTCGTTCTTGTTGATTTTGTACGTGTCGCTCTCCTCTCGTACGCCACACTGACAGATGGGTGTGGTGACCTCTCAGTGCCGGCGTCCTACAACCGTATTCCGAGCTAGGTTGGTGGAGGTGGATGTATTACGTCTCCCCCTTTCCTTACGTCGTGGACGGCCTCTTGGGCCAAGGTGAGCCTGTCCCATGCATCTCTCTACCAAAACAATACACTGACCTCTGCACACCCCGACCCGCAGCGCTCGGCCGCCAGTCGATCACCTGCACGCCCACTGAGCTCGTGATAATTGAACCACCCTCGGGATTAAGTTGTGGTGCTTACCTGGGCCCTTACATTAGATTTGCAGGCGGCTACCTCGCTGACCCGACCACGACGGCTGCTTGCGCATTTTGTCCCTTCCGAACGACGGATGCGTATATACAGCTCGGGTTCAACGTGTCGTATAGACATCATTGGAAGGACTTGGGTATCGTCGTTGGGGTGACCGTGTTCAACGTGCGTGTTTCGTTTCATTACTCCTTTCGCTTCTCGCTTTTGAGCTGTGCGGTTGATGACGCGCATGGCTGATGCTGACCTGATTGTGTGGACAGGTCTTGTTCATGTTTGCGGGCACATACTTTTTCAGGATCCGCAAGGGTATGGGGTATACGTCAATACCAAGTGGTCTCACGCGTGCGTTTGCAAGGACCAAGTGATGGTGTGCGGTGCATCGTAACATCTCTAGATTGTTCGCTTGATTTAGACTCCTCGACGAAGGAGATTCGGCTCGTATATTTTGCTCCCTACTAATGTTTTTAAACTTTGACATCAGGCCTTTTCGACGTGGGGATGCTGCCAAGGTACAAATTAATGCCTCACGAACATAGCAACGAGATGTCTTCCACGCCTGGGAACATTGAGTGGTTGTACTGAGGTCGGATCTCTTTGCTGCATCCTTTCTATACCCCTCTCCGACGATTGGGATTCGGATGGGCCTCTGTGACGCCTTGCGTGCCGCTGTTGAGATAGACGGGAGATCGGCCCGGGACAGACGCTGTGGTTGCGAGCTGCGAAAGCCCTCGTCCAAAGCCTGCATTAGTTACAGAAGGCCTTTTACTCCTGCGGCTTTAATGACCTCAGGCATGACCTCACGCGCCAGGCAACTTGCAGTTGGTACAAAGGACCCTTTCGGATTAGCCTCTTGCCCCCCGAGTAGCAAGCTTCGCGTTATCGACTCTAACATGGAGCTGTCGCTCCGTCGCTGCCGCTGCCCCACTCTTTCCGTCCAGCGCCGACACAGGTGAGTCCCGTCTTTGTCACTTGACTCGGATGCGCGAATCCAACTCCGCCTGTTCAGTAGTAACATCACCGATGCTACCGCTCTGAGGAATTTTACGGAGGCTGAAACGGAGCGCTGTATCGCCTGGGCAAAGCGAGGAAACCATTCCTTGTGGGACAGACTTGCTCCCATCCACAAACTCCTACATCCTTATAGAACTGAAATGTGATGAACGGTACACACAGGTCGCCGGCGTTGACATTCCCTGGGACCAGGGAATGTCGCTGACGTGCTAAGCTTTGTGCTCCACTTACTCGCAAGCCATAACAGTTCGACAAGCAATATTGTTCCTATAGGCCAGTACGCTGGCGACAAGATGAACTATGAAAGTAAGTTGTGCCTGTAACAACAATGCGCATTGTCCTGATGCAGCCAAAAATCGGGAAGGTGTGTCGCCCAGCTTTGGTTCACCTCGGACTTCGACTAGGCAGTCGGTGAGAGACCTAACCCGGGCGAACCTTGAAGCGGTCCATTGATTCAAATCTAGTCATATCATGCCTCGATAGTGTTGGAACCTCTCCTCGTCCGGTGACTCCTACTCTCCAGGACTGTTACCTTGTCTGCATTCCTTGTGTCTGAGATACTGATCGAAACCCCGTTGAACATGCTCGCCCTCTCCCTGCTCTCTGTCTGCTGGCCTGTGCCTCCGGCTTCGACTCCTCTTGTACCGGTCTTTCATACCCCATTCACTGTATTGTGTCCCCATTGTGTTATAATCTTTGGCCTGACCATTGGGGTGATCTTTGCTAGTGGGGTTGTTGCATCCACATTGCCCAGTGTCTCACTCTCCCTCATACTCATCTTGTTGGTATCACTCTCTTTGTACACCAGTGTCAGTCACATTAGTAGTGGGCTCGGTGACCTCACAGCCTCGGAATCCTACAACCGTACTCTCAACTAAGGCGGCAGCAATGGGTGTACTACATCTCCCCCTGCACCTACATCGTCGATGGTCTCTGGGTCAAGGTGAGCCTCTCTCACGCCTCTCTCTCCTGACGACTCGCGGATGTCCTCCTAGCACTCGGCTGTCATGCATTACCTGCTCGCTCACTGAGTTCGTGACAATCAAGCCGCCCCAGGGATAAGCTGTAGTGCATCCATGGACCCTTACACCATGTTTGCAGGCGGCTATCTCGCAGACCTCTGCAATGTCTGCGTCGTCCTGTTTCGTCTGGACGACGAACGCGTATTTATGGTGTTCAATATGTCGTATGGACATTACTGGAGGGGCTTGGGCGCCATTCTAGCGGTGACTGGTCTTGACGTACGTTCTCATTCTTGTTCTCGTGTTCATTTCCTCCCCTCACTTTGAGCTATGCGTTCATCACTGACGCTGACGTGCTGGCGATAGGTCTTGCTGATATTTGCCGGGATGTACTTTTTCAGAATGTGCAAAGGCACGGGGTACCCATTTACAGATCTCCGGCGCGCGTCTACATGAGACCAAGTGAAAGCGTGCCAGGTACACCTACAGACAATGTCCCCATGGAAGATGATTTCAACATATTTGTCCCCATTCTGTACATACATGGCCCGAGTCTTCTAGTGTTGGGATTTCGCCAACATCCCAGTGGAGAACATGGCGATGGGACAGCTATACGCCTTATGGCATACCATTTCGTGGCCTTACGAGGGTCCAGCCTTCGTTCGTGGCAGCGTGACTTGGATGGCATCCACCAGTGTTTCAGCGGGTCTCGGCGGTCTCACAAATACCTTGTACATATCACATTAAGTGTTTATGAAGATCGATCAGTACTCTCATGTCAGTTGTCATGGAACAGACTGAAACAAAATATCAAGCAACACATATGTACCCCTCAATAACAAGGTATAATCTAGGCGCAGGTGCTAAGTCCGGACGCGCTTGGATGCCCCACATCACTCGCGCGACGCAATCCAATGTCGATGACGCTGCCAACTGCCCGCTTCCATGAGCACTAGTGACTTAAGTTCGACCATGTCGAACGGCAATCGCGGATCTGCCTGCAAGGCCCCGATGACGTACGATCTATATGACCCAGTATCAAACCCATGGTACGACTCATGGAGATAACGTACATGACCGTGCTCTCCTTGAGCGGTTCGACTCTGACACCCGTGCGGAGCGTCATGCACATTCGCTCGAGAGGCATCTTGTCCACATGCCATAGCTTGTACGCACGGAGTTGTTGTGGTCGAGGCGGCTCGGGAATACAGTAGTCTGGGAGGGCCAACTTCGTGCGTGCATTGTAACCCTGCGGAAACAACCGCGATGAGGTGCCGTTTAATTTGAGCGAGTGAGAGTCGACTCGACGTGAATACGTCAACACGCCGAGGGTCTTGCCAGCTTGGGAAGCGATCTCCTGCAGTCTGTTATACACCATGAGCGCGCAGTGGCAGTCGTTGGCCGCATCTGGAAATGTCAGAAGAGCCAATGCCATAAACGAGGCGACAAGCCTAACTCACATTCAACCATCTTGCGGGATAGGTCTGCTTCCCAATTCGAGGTGCGTACTTTACCCTTGAGAAGTGTCTTGCCGAGGTACATGGCGACTAACTTGGCGAGGCTAACGATCTCCCGATTGTAAATAGTGCTGAATGCGTCATCTGCCTTTGCGGCATAGGCACCGAGCTCCACTAGGCCCCTAGCCCGGATTCCAAAGTCTCGAAAGAGCTTTTCGCCGTCGTCTGACAGAGGTCGATAATGAGGAAGAGTCTCGAGACCTGGGTTTGAAACTCACTGAGGATATTAGCGCCTGTTTTCACGATGTGCTCGGATTCAATGACCTCCTAAGCACGTGTCAAGACTGAAAGACGATCCCATGAAAGTATATGAAGACCAACCATAACTTTCCTGGGGAACCCTTACACGAGACGTTAGTTGGAACACGCCATGGGATGAAATAATCTCAGCATACTTTTCATATTACTAACTTGAATGAGCAAGATCGTATCATGGTCACATAGTTGTACCAGGGCCGTCCGTCTCTCTTGTGCGCCGGGATGCCACATGACGCGCCATTCGAGGTCGAAACCCAGAGGGCTGCGAAAGCTCAGGCCAGAACACCGGGGACACGACTGTGATTGGTATCTCACCTTTTCAAGGTCCGTACGAGACTGTCTGCCTCGCCTTCGGACTTGGTGTACACTACGGCCGGCGAGTTTTCGTATTCCAAGAAGGAATATACGGGAAGCGACGACTCTCCTTTGGCACTGTTGGTCCGTGTCGACGAACCGGAAGAAGTATCCCTCGTCAGTTGTATTGATGGATGCGAGTCAGCAAACTGTGGTCTCCTCTGAAAGTGGGCTCGTTCATGATGATGACTGTCTGGCTTCGATGGCTCACTGAGCGCGGGAGGTGAGGTTGATACTCTTCCGCGGTAAGTATACTCAACTGAACACGTATGGCCAAATCCGGTCCTGTTTCCTTTGCATGATTCGTCGCAGAGGCTGAGTGATTCCTTTCGGTCAACTCCCCTGGAAATATGCATGGGGTTCGGCGTGCGTCAGGGACGTGTTTCGCTACCTCTTGACCAGTCGATTTGGTCCTAGAAACAGCGACCTTGACTGAAATGTCGTTCAAGAAGAAGGGATAGGTTCTGTAGGAGTATAGCATATGGTTGACAAAGTATGGACGAAACATCCCCCTTCCGACACATACAAGTCTTCAGCGGTTGTAGGAGTTGTTTGTTTGACTGGCTTTGCAATAGGCACATTGACGTCGCCGTCGAAAATTTCAAAGGACCACTCAAGGCCATCGTCGTCGGTCACTACCGTCCTCATTTCGCGAGAATATGCGCTTTTCGTGTTCGCTTTCCAAGTCGTGCTCAGTCCCCAAACGCAAACCATGGTGGAACGAACATTGGTCACGTGACCGCGTGAGCTCGTGCCATTATGGACAATCAACGCCTCACCTGCGGCTTAGTACCTCACCATCAGCAAGCGGTCCATGAGGTAAGTCTTTAAGATCTGGGTGTATACATCCATCACTTCTCATGAGTTCCATCGCCTTGTCATTACGACGAACGCTGCCGTATTGTGCGAGCGCCTGATTGTTCTGGTTGCTCAAGCTCACAGGGTTCCGGCCCTCCCGGTCATGGTGCTCGCGTTGAATGGACGTAACGATCCACATCGACATCGTGCTCTCACTGTCTTCTTTTGATCTTCCCGCTAGGGGACAAGTGCGCTTGCCGTGGGTCACGCGACTGTTCCGCAGGTAGTATTTGCCGTGGCTACTTGGTCGCAACGGTCTTAGTTTTCTTTTTTTTCAGTGCGAGAGTCTTTGCGGGCACTGTGATAGCGCTGATCTGTGTAACTCCAAGCCCCCTAACAGGTCAAATTCGCTTCGGAGAATGGTTCCAGGAGTTTGTCAGGCGTGCAATTAGCACCTGTCACTCACCGGAAAGTAAACATCGGTGGCCTCTGCAGCTGCGTAAATCCTGATGACGTGGAAATCTGTTATCGAGAAGGTCTTTACCCTTGGCGGTGCAACCCAAATGCAGTCCTCCGACCCCGACCTCTTGCAGCTGGCGGATGCTGTGGGAATGGTAATCTCCGTTTGGTTTTCTACTTATAGCTTTTCCCGCCAAGGTTCCCTGCAATTGACAGGACCCGGAAGAACCCAACCTTTACGTGCATGAACCGCGGATCAGGCTGCATCATTCTTCCCACAACCCCCAACTTGTAAGGTTAAATTCGGCATTCATTTGACTTTCTGCCTCTGACGGTAGTTCTCAAGCCCTGGTTTTCCGAGGGAATAGGGATGTACAGTCACCTCTCTCATAACTCATATCCCTTCAGAGACCTCTGGCACATGAAGTACTAAAGTAATTTATTCAACAGCCACAGTAGATAGTTTGTAGTATGACCTACTGTCTATCTATGTTCCTTACAAGACATAACCCATTGAGTTGACGGTTCGGCCACCAGCACCGCCAGAAGGGGTATGGGTTACGAGGGTGTTGACTGTATACTAATTAGTGATCGCGTGAGCGTGCTGTTCACGATCCCCCTTATGGCTGACTATACTCCCTCTGCTTTGCCTCCACACACAGTAGTAGTAGGTGTTGACTAGTCAAATGCAGAACTCCGATACGGTCATTCAAGTGGAACCTGCAAACCAGAAAGATATTCAGTGGTGCGTACTATTGTCTTGGCCGACGTATGGCATTTTGGTTGACGTTCAAGCGAGAGTGTGGCCCCCCTTAGGCCACGACGGGGTTTTACACGGTGACACTGGTAGCATTGAAGTCACCGCTGGTCAGCAGCCTAAGATTGGAAAAGAAGGGAACGACTTGCTTGGAAATCCACAACACAACATTACGCCAGAAGGTGGCGAACGAAGAATCTACTCACCAGAAAGTATGTGACGTCGCCCGGCGACACAAAGACGGCGCACGACAACGAAACAAAGCATCATCCTAAAAGACCTCGAACGGGCACACGCTTCGTTTCACATTCGCCAGTTCAGGTGGAGCACACGACCTTGCGGTATCCTGATTCTCAGAGCGGCGTCTTGAAACCGTGGCTTGAAGCTTGAAGCTTGAAGGCTGGGTACTGGATTTCAAATGACTGCGGATCAGCCTGAAGGTATACCATTGACGAACTAGCATCAGATGCGGGGCGACTGCTTTGAGCCTGTCTTGGCTCGTGCCTGCCTAAACGGCTACATGCTTTGTATCGTTGGATGAAGTAGGTCGTCAAGTGAATAGTCGCCAGCCATGCAAGAATATCCCCAGAAGGGTGTTCGGACCTTTAGTGGCCCTTCGTCAAAGTGACCACGGACTGTCAGCAGACAGGGTCAAGGCCAGAACCGTGCGAGGTTTCCGCGCCACCAATATAGGGCCTTCTCTGGTAGTGCACCAACGCTCGCCTCTTCTGCGGTCGAACCGCCGTGCCGCACTTGCATCGCTTTGAGTTGCCGGCAAGGCACCGTCGATAACTTTACGACGTGCGATCCTGAACCCATGCCATACTGTGCGCATCAACCAAGACGCGCGCCCAGGGTTGTTCCGTCCAGAAAGTCCTGAGCAGGTCAACAAGGTCACAGCGGGAAGGGTCTGTGAGAACCGTGACTCGTGCCAACGGTGTGTTCCAAGTCTGCGACACGTTTTGAAACAATTCTCCCGTCGAATTTCATGTGTGTGTACACATGGAGCCCTGGTCTGCAGATGGGAGGCGAACGTCCTCGGTGGATTGTTTTTGACTGCAATGTTTGAAGGTCGCCGCGTCTTCCTTTCTTCTCACCGTTATCGGCGGTCGTCATTGGAGGCTCGATCCTAGATCCTATTTGACGGGCAAATCTTCCCCATGAAGGGCGAAAATTCTCTGGCGTACACGCATGCGCCGTTTGATTAGCACAAGGATACCTACTTCCCTGCTTGTTCGTACGTCGACGCCCTGCAACCTACCCCCGGTTAGACATTTCGGCGAAGTGAGACAGCGCCCTGTCTCTCGTCTTCATGTTGACAATATGCATTTTGGTGAGCCACCGAGCTCCCATTCTTAGTACACGGTTTTTCGAGGGAACACAGGCTGAAAATTAAGCACGCTCACCGAAGGGATGCAAAAGGCTCCGCGAGCATTCAAACGTCGTTTCCACCCCCCTTTTTATTATTCTAGGGCCACCGTACGATGAACAGCTTCGCTACGGCCGGTCCAACATCGTGACAACCTGTGGCTGCGGGAGTATTTCCAAGTGCCGTGGCACTACGCACACGTACACACGCACGCAAAGTGTTTGAGTACGTCAAACGATGGTCAAAGTTGGCACATGCGCTTTGTCTTGTTCTATTTCTTCCTTCCCCTACCTTCTTCCCCGTGGGCACGGGTCCAGCCCGAAAGGGCACCACGCGTACACGATGTCATTCTGCGCGGTGTACGGTCCGAGTCTGAGTCGGTTTTTTCTCTTCCTCTCCGTGTCACTTACCTCATCTGACTCAGCGGCCATCTTGTTACCAAGTACCTCCCGGACCGTGAGGTCATGGAGGTAATTCGGCCGCCACACAGATGCGCGCTCAGGCTCGTTGCTCCGATCGCGTGGGGACCGTGTAAGCTTAGCCAGTGCCTTGCTTCCAGACGTTTCATGTGGAACGTCTTGGGTGGACGCTCGATTTGGCTGATCGATGAGGCTTTCTAGGCTCGCTGTGCAACTCGCTGACACGGTGGAGTTTGGTGGACGTACGTAAACTAGAGAGTTCACGTTACCTTCGCCTGCGATCACCATAGAGGGGATGTCCGACGATCGACGCACGGGCTGGTGAAGCATCGCCAGCTTGCCACAAGCGTTCGTCCACTTCTCCCCCAGGAGGCTGTTGTCTTCATAAAATGGTTTTGGCTACCAATTGATCTAGTGAAGAACAGTACGCTATGTCCCAAGAAAACCAAAAAGGTATCATTTTGTAGCCAGGACATAGCGCGCTGTATGGATAATACACAATGCATAGGGTATAAAAGTGAGTGCAGGAATTAGAAGGAAACCTCTTTCGATACAATCATCTAAAATCGTTGCTATGTGTACGTCATGAGAGGGGGGAGGCGGGAGAATAGTAGACCATGCACAGCAGGTCACAACTATAGTTTTGAGATTGCAGGTTGCATTTTGTTGAGATATGCCGACGCCACGACATTGCCGGTCCCTTTGTTGATGACCTGGATTCGAGATCAGGGATCGGTTCTTGTACCAAGAGCGTACAGATGGTCACTTACCTCGCATCGAGCGCTCATAATGCGGCCACCCATGGCAATCGAGGTACTAATAATTCGAAGACATGACCCTCTGCACCTACGTTAGCTTGTAAGTTTTGCTAGGGGGACACGATGGACTCACGCAGGAGCAGGGGAATGAAAGATGACGTTCATGGCTTGAGTGACGCCCACGCCGTTGATGTTTTGGATCAGACCCAGGGCAACCAGGGGGGTGCTGCAGCAGTTATCGATCAAGAACGCGAGGCACCCGCCGTGGAGCATCCCCGCTCCATTCAGCATGCCTGGAAGAAGCGGTTGTCAGACGAGCGACCTCAAACCTTGGGCATACTCTGGAACACCTACTTTTGTTGACAACCACTTCCGCGGTCGTGACGGCCTCCATTCGACCTTGCTTTTCCTTGTTGTCATGGGCGCTGATGTCGATGAACTTGACGGCTTTGGCGACGTGGTGACCGAAGCACTGTTCGTCGCCAGCACCGTAAGTGATGAAGGTGTTCAATATAAGTTGTTTTACGTAGGGTGAGACGTTGCCCTGTATCTGTGATGCATCCCCGCAGTTGGAGAGCGAGGCTGGATCCACCCAAACTTTCCGTTTTGAGGTGCCATCGTAGATGACGGACGTGGAAGACGTGGAAGAGGGTGTGGTATAG
>JBBPKC010000453.1:0-16062 GCA_038089055.1 Tylopilus aff. balloui
CAGACACAGGCACCTTATTCTAATCAGGCTACGGGTTGGAGCCAGACCCAGTGATGTGTCCGCTGTGGACTCTTTCGTGCACAGTTCATTACATCAGTCGTCACTTGACCGTGGCTTGCACTCATTACTCGTCTTGTCGTATTTAGTTAATGCGCAATGTGTTGTTCCCAACGATCATGACAACGCCAGAGAAACAGGCGGACGAAGAGAAGAAACCTGCAGTCCCGCGGGACCTACTCCTCATCGTCTTTATTCACGGGTGGGCACTCATCTGCACAGAGTGAAGCATGAAGCTCACTGGAATCCCAGCTTCAAAGGAACGGAATCGACTTTCGAAAACTTTCCTTCTAGACTTCAGCACGTCTTATCAGAAAGCGAAGCGGGCCTCCCCACCGAGTGTGTTGTGTTTCCTGCCTATGAGGTCGGTGTCTATTGCACCACTGTCGAGGGGAAATTGACTTTATTAACCAGACCAAAGGCGAACTGGTTGGTGTTTTCCGTTTCGGGCCGTCATATGCATAACATCAAGGATACTACCTTTCTCTCCAGAACGCAGCAGTCGTGCGGTTCGCAGATTGGCTCACCACGCTGACCGTCCAGAGAGAAGTCGCCAATGGGGGTGGTGCTGGAAGAGTGAAGATCGTGCTTTGTGGACACAGGTGAGTTTATGGGAGGCCCCGATGTGATTCGTACATCGGTCTGAATAGGGGTGTCTCTCCAGCATGGGCGGGCTACTCGCCTCAGATGCCTTGTTGGAGTTTATCAAGTCGCGACCCGATCGAAGTGCGCCGTTGTGGCCCAGGATCATAGCCTGCATCGCGTACGACACCCCTGTCAGTCGCTTTCCACATCTTTCCTGATCGTGGATGAATTTGTCGTTTCTAGTACCTGGGGATTCATCCGTTCGTGTTCAAGAACAGCGCTACTCGCGCTGTAGAGTATGTGAACACCGCTCGGGGTATTATTACGGACGTGTACTCGTTCTTCAAAGGACCCGAGCGTACGGCTATCACACCACGCGATCCTACCTCACTCCGAATCACAGCAGGAACGTCGGAGACCGCGTCTGCATCAGCATGGGCGAAATGGGCACCGGCAGCATATGCCATCGGGGGTGCCGCCATAGCCAGCGCATCAGTAGGGGCTGCATACCTGCGACGAGACGATATCACCTCTGGATATTCCTGGGCCTCCGATCACATGAAGTTCGTCGGTAATTTATGGGACGAGAAAGCCATGCGTGAACGATTGGACAACCTCCTCGCTGCACACGCAGATCATGGTATAGTTTTCAAGACGTGAGCGAGTGCAAGGGTTCAGAGTGTCACAAGCTGATGTAGCTTAGATTTTACGTGTTTTTACCGGCTTCTCCTCCCATACATCCCGACCCAAGAACGTTCGTGGTGCTGCCCTCTTGTTCATTACCCGTCTTCGCCCACTATACTCCTTCACCGAACTGCGTTGCTGAAGACGAAGTCCAAGCGCATATGGGAATGTTCAAAGCAGGGAGTAACGATGGATATTACAGGCTAGGGTTGGAAACCGCTCAACTTATCCGCCAGGCGCTCACAAGCAGCAGCACCCAAAGCGGGTCTACACGACAAATCGCCGATGGCGAGCCCACGGGACGACGAAGCGCCACTAGATCAGATATTTAGTATGTTACTTTAGGTACGCTATCATTGTTTAAACGATAATTGCATCGCGTATGCGTCTTCGCCATCAGCATCTCGAGATCATCTCAGTTTCCCTACAACCACCACAGGGCAGAAAGAAACAGACGCACAGTATTTCTCTTCGATACTTTTGACCGTGAAACCCAACGTGTCGCGGTAGAGATTAAGGGCTGCACGGTTCGATTTTCGGACATGGAGAGACACGTAGGCGGCGTTATAGTTGGTTGCCATGGCCTCTTCTGCATATTGTCGCGGATATGGATCCCAGAGGTAACATTTGGGCAGAAGTGGACCTACGAGACTGCAGCATGAGCTTTTTGGCGAGCCCCAGTCGCCGGTACGGCCGTAGGACGGATATCGAAGTGACGTGGCCGTGCGGGGGTTCAGAGGGTGGTGAACCATCCTGAGGCTCTTCTAATTCCTCCCTGACCGTGGAAGTGAGAGACGTGCACGCAAGGTGACGGAAGGTGGTCGTACATCTTTGCTAGTATATATCCGACTATCCGTCCTTTGTGGTCTTCAGCGACATACGACAGGGATGGCCAAGTCATGGCATGATACAGATCTGCGGGGGTGGAGGCACGACTGTATGGAAAGAAACGGCAATATTGACGTACAATACTTCATCGTGTAGTTTTCAGGTAGATTGTGTAGATTGCATGTCTGCATTCCCTGGAGATCTTCTATCTAGCAAGTCGTGAGTAGTGTGGGCGGCCGAATTATTCGACGCGTACTCTCGCGACGCGAATGTTCATGGTGGACACTGAACAGAGTATCCTTACCAGCTGGTGCTGATTGTGGGGGGGTTGCGTCACCCGCACCCCCCCTGTCTGCCACTTTCACGTTTACTTGGACGTTTACATTTATATTCCAATTAGTTGTACGCCACATTTGACTTTCCGTTCAAACGGCAATAAATAAACGCGAATGATTAGTACAAAAAAATTGGATTAGTAAAACAATATTTGTAGTTTTGGTACATCATCCATTGTTTTGTCACTCGAGTGCCGCCGTCGGAGCAAACGAATGGTGAAACAATCGGCCACCTACAAACCTTTTTCATGCCGACCCGTGCCAGCGCAATCGTTGTGCAGTCACCAATTCAAATATCGACTTTATTCTCTCGCACTTTGCACTAATTAAATTGATTAACTTTCTTTCGGACCCCTACAGGTTTATTAGGAGCGGGCCCCTAATGAGTGTCATGAGAAGACCACGCCAAAAAAGGGAAGGAAACCTTGTGGGCTTACGTTCATGATGCTCGGGTTCTCACGCATTCGCATTGCTGGCTGACTTTCTAGATCAGCAAACGCAAATGTGTACTGTTGACAAAGACCGTCGTAAAAGGACATTCCCTGTCGGTGACTACATCGATAGACAAATACAACCAGTACAAGTTGTAGCAACAGCAACTAAACAAAAGAAGGAAAATATTCGATGGTTCCAACCCCCTTTGTAGTAACTGACGAGTGGGGGACAAGAACAGTACTCGAGCGTGGACCCATGGTGCAGTACAAATATCGACATCAACACGTCCACGTCACCTATGACCTTGACCATTGACCCGCGTGCCCATTAGTAGTCCCGTCGTGGATCGTACTATTCGACGTAGATCCTCGTCCAAAAAGGACAGTTGCATAGTGCTCAGCGACATTGATCGTATTTCGCAGGCTCCTCTTCACGCTTCTTCCCCTCGCTTCTGGCTCGCGAGGGTCTACAGTAGGAGTCATAGTGGGTGGTACAATATGGTTTACATCTGGAGAACCAGGCTGCATCGTCGCGGGGGATGGAGGTTCGCGGTGAGGCCACGGAACGGAGGGCTCCGTTATGGCAGGAGAATCTGACACTTGCGTCCCTGGCTCCTGGTATGTGTCCAGGGGGATCCCTGCTGAGCGCATCACTTGGGTGATGCCTTGCGAAGCAGGGACAATCGTACTGTGAAGTAAAGTGGGAGATGGGAAAGTGTGCCAGGGTACAGGATTCATATGTCCTGAATGCCCAGCGGCACCCCTACCATGCCCTATCTCAGCATAGACATAATCGGGGGTCATCGCTTCGGTGTTCCTTGACGAAGACGAAAAGTCATGGTGTGTTCGGAAAAAGGCGGCGCCATTTGACTGCGTCGTTCCGGTGCTACGGTTGGAACCAATGTCACTTGGTGCTGGGGAGGTGGAAACCTCGACCACCGGCTGATGTCCAAATCCCCGTGACCGCCGTTGCGTTCCGTTGGAAGGACCTGCGATGGGTTGCATGACGACGTCCTGGGATGGAGCTTGTGGGGCGGCGGACGGGCCACCAAACGAAGGAGACGTCTGGCTTGGCCGTAATGTCAGATTGCGTTGTATGGGCACCTCGATTGCGTGCGAGGCAGGGCCGATTGTTGATTGCGCTGGTTGTATGGCAGGAGGATCCGCGTTACGATAACGGAAGGGGTCGTCGTGCATGAAATCTTCGTCGACGTCGATGTCGCCTTCGTTGTCCATCTCCATTTCAACGTCTTGCGGTGCCTCGTTGAAACCCTCGTCGAAATCATCATCGTACTCCGTTTCTTCGTCATCCCCATTCATGTCTTCTGTGATGGTATTGAACAGATCCGTTAAGAAAGATCTGAGCTTTGAGACGCCATTTCCAGAGTACACGCAGAAGGCCAAACGCTGGCTCATATTAAATTCCTGTTCTCGGTGTGAGGGAACAGTAAAATCGAGTTCCGTTGCATACGCACCTGTGGAGGTTGTCTACAGAATTGCTGCAGTTCTGGTTTACGAAAAGAGGGTATCCCGGTCAAGCTCAGGTGTGTCAGTTTATGAAGTTTTTGAAGGAGGAAATGAATTGCCATCACTGAGATCTGGTCGCAGTACGAGAGATGGATGCGCTCCAAAGTGTTATGACGCTCCGCAAGGGCATAGACCGCTTCGTCAGTCAAGTTACTGACTCGTACGAGACCGATGCGGCGAAGCTTGGGTAAACTAGCCAACTCGAACACGGACATATCTGTAAGGAACATGCAATCTGAAAGCGAGGTAAGTGCCAGACACACCAAGGGGAAGGGAGCGATTTACTTGCAAAGTCTACATATCGCAACCGCGTGCAACACCTTGCAAGCGATTTGATGGATCTGTCTGTTATGTTTGCAGCGTGACCAAGGTGGAGGTAGTGAAGGTGTTTGCCGAGAAGGCAAACGTTCTCGACCGTGCGATCGGTGAGTTGGGTACATTTAGACAAGACAAGATTTCTGATCTTTGGTGCGTATGATATGATGCCGTCAACGGCATCGTCGGTGATGAATGAGCAGGAAGTGAGGTCGAGCATGCGAAGGTGATCCAAAGGTCTAGAGAGGACGAGGGGGGGAAGTTCCTCGGAAGGTCTAGGAGACGGGAAAGGATTGTTGGTGCGAGGGATGTTGTCATTCCGGAGGGGTGCGGGGAATGCCGCGTCCGTGAGTTCTGTACATTGGGAAAGTCTCATCTCCCGCATATGCGCTGAATAGGTCCAAAGATCACGGACAGAAATGTCTGTTATGCGCTTGCAGTTGTTAAGATCGATCTCGAGAAGGAGAGGACAAGACTTTGCGAGGGCAGAGACTGGTGCGTCGGTGACTTGCTCAAGCCCACTCAGCTTGACGCGACGGAGGAGCGGACAGTTTGCGGCAAGAGCAAGGACACCGATATCGGTGACGTTCTTGCAGCCGCTGAGGTTTATTCCCTGAAGGCGTTTCGAGGCGGCAGCGAGACCGGCGACGACGATGTCGGACGTTTTGGTGACGCCTGTAAGGTCGATTGCGACTAGATTTGGTAAGCAGGGAAGGACGCGCGAAAGAGCGTCATCTGATATGGCGTGGCAATTAACAAGGGTGAGACGTTCGAGCCGATCGCACTGGGCGAGACGGCAGAACAAGGCGTCGGTGAGGTCGGCGCCCAAGAAGAGAAAGTTGAGGCGACGGATGAAGCGGGCGTATGTAAAGGTCTGATCTGCGCGGGTGAGGACCCGCATCATCTTGACGAGTGTAGAGAGACGGGTGAAGCTGGGCCTGTGCCAGAGGAGCTCTACGGAGCACTCACACCAGGAGCGAGATACGAGGAGGGCGTGATAAAGATCACGCTGAGAGTGGAGGTGCTTGAGGATGTGTATGAGTACCTCGGGTGGGAGATATGACATGGGGGAGTGGGAGGAAGGGGGTGCGGTCGGGTCGGGATGGTGGAGACGAGAGGCCCATTGCGCTGGGGAGACGACGGCGGAGAGCGAGCGGGAGAAGATGGCTGATTTTGCGGGATCGTCGTCGTCGTTGTCGGAGAGGGACGTCGTGGACTGCGCGGGGGACGTGTGTCGGTAGACGAGTCGCGATGGGCGCATGGCAGACAGACGGCGGATGTCTCCTGGCCGTGCCCACGACGGCCATCCATACCACCGTGTGAATCTCCTCCTCGATATGGTTCTCCCTCTCCCGCCACCTGGCCCTGACCACTACGCCGCCCGTCGCGCACGCTGGCTTGCTGCCCCTGTCCCCCGCGAACGACACGCACCCCACGCCCATGCGCGTCTCCAGCGTCTGCTGAGCCATCCAGATCCACACACGGACCCGGTCTGGAACCGCGGCATCGACCAGGTCTGGAACGGCCTCACCAACGGAAACAGGCTCAAGCACCGTCTGCCCATGAACATGGTGGTACGTGCACAGTTCCTTCCCCGCTCCCTTCCCATAATCCCCCCTCAGATAAAGGTCATCCATGCTGCCTGGCGCAGAGATCCAAACACGTGGCCAGAGAGCGCCGCAGCCCCAGACTCTGACGAGCCACACCCAACCACAACCACAACCACTCCGTCATTGCCTGCCAACGTGCCAGACAACCCGTCTGCAGAGCCACCCTAGTTTGGCATCGCCCCTATTGCTGTTTCGCTATTCCTGTACCATATTCCCCCCGTCCCGCCCAGAAGTTCGTCCGTATGTATCTTCAAAGTCATACCTCTTGCAGGGATCCACATTATCACTGATGTTAAATGTCACTACATCCCATGCAGAATCATATATAAGCCTGTATGCGGAGCACACAGCGGCGAGTAGCCCAAAACGAGTTTTGATGTGGTCAGGTTCGCGATGGAGGTGACACCTAGCGTCAGATGGTCAGCATCAGCCCTTCTCCTCGATCAACCCAGCCTACCAAGATCACTCCGTCCCCTCTCACGAAAAGCATCTCCATCTTTCTCTTTGCAACCTTTGCGGGCCATCAACACCTCACTGGTCATCCGCCATTTTCACCCACCTTCACAGTGCCTTGACCCTCAAAATTTCCTTCGACTGGGTCAACGATCATGATTGTCTCTTCTACCTCACTGAGAATGAGGTTCATGTGTCCATCATATGCCTGTCGACGGTCAAGCCCCATTTGCACAGAGAGAGAGAACGACGCACATGTAGAATACCCGTTAGCTCACGATCTCCCCGTAGTTTTACGAACACCCGCTCGCTGAGCGATAGTCGGATGAGATCAAATGGCTCTTGTATACCTGTAGATGAAGGATCCATCTAGCTTGGTGTTTGGTTAGTCAGCACCTCGGTTACCCCGTGCGAGGCACCTGCAAACTCTCTCCTCGACATTCGCGCGATGCCAGTAAGTGGTCCCACCGTCCACCCCGCCCATTTTGACGCTCTAGTACAGAAACACTACTGCGACTATTGCGATGTATTTCTGACTCACGACTCGGCCTCTGGTGTGTTTCTCGCTGCATAACGCTTACTTCGTCTCTCATTTTGCACTAGTTCGCAAGGCCCATAACAGCGGTCGTAACCACCTCGCCAACGTCCGAGACTATTACGCATGTCAGTCTGTCCGCCACCCCCTGCTCGGGTCTTTCTAACGCCTTGTTTCAGCGCTCGGACACGATAAGGCTCAAAGCATCATCGACCAGATCACAGCAGCTTACGAGAGTGGTGGTGGTCCACCCCCGGGAGGCTTTGGCTTCGGCCCTCAGCATCTCGTGGGACCACCTGCTTTCGTTCCACCGCCCGCTCCCTTTGGTGCCTCTCTACCTGGCCCATTCCGTGCGCAGTCTTTTCATCATTTTTTTTTTGACCTGCTCTGACAAAGCTCCTCGCAGCTCGTCCTCCATTTCCTCCCGGTGGCATGCCACCGTCAGGAGCAATGGTTCCTCCTCCTGGTGGTCCCCCTCCGTTCCCTCCTGGTTCCATGCCTCCGCCGGGCGCTTTCCCTGGTGGTATGTTCTGGAATTTTCGCTTCCAACTCACTCATCGACCACCTCCCAGGTGTACCGCCATTCCCCCCTAATGGTCTTTCCGGTCCAACTGGCAATGTCCCTCCCTTCCCCCCCGGTGGTAGTTTCGGACCTCCCCCACCTGGAGGTGGGCCTGCACCGACCGGACCTCCTAGTGCAACTAGCGGAGTTCCGAGTAATCCCGGCCCTGGTGGTATGCACCCCGATAGAATGCGGATGATGAATAGTGGAAGATAGAATGTCTTGCTACACCAGTGTACACTAACGTGTTGGGATGCACACCCGCTACCGCAGTCCAAAAGACATCGAATGCAGACCAGATTATTTCTACTTGTGGTCCCAACACGCCACACTAAGAGGCAAGAAAGACGGTTAAACACTGCGGTGCCTACTCAAAAGCTTCGAGTTTCCATATTCAAGGCAGTCAGTAGCAAACGCCTTGCTCATGACATTGCATGATTTGCTTGACACTTCCACGCAGAATGGTGCCAGCCGACCATCCTCCATCATTTGACGGAGTTCAGTTTCCAAATACTTGCCACGGCACCGCTTCCTAAGCCGGGTGACAAAGATCTTCTTCCCCTGGAAAGTACTGCAGATGATGTTCAGAGTAGTAATGCTCTAACGCGATCCATACCTTGTCGCTCGTCGATTGCCAGATGGGCATTGGAGGTATAAGTGTCCATACGTGAGCTCCAATGTAGTACCACAGAGTCTGGCCGGCCTTGTCCTGGAGAATGACGTCGGATGTAGAGCAGAGTCAAAGGTATGAACACACACCCTCTTGGAGGGAAGGATGAACGTGTGAAAAATGTTATTTCCAGAGAGTGTTGTTTGGATGTAGGCTGCTGTGTCATGGTTATCTGCAGGCGATCCCCAGTCGAACAAAACAGAGGTTGATGGACCATCCATGGCAACAGGCTCGTAGATGAAGGCGATGTCACGTATGACCTGGATGCGGAAACAGAGGTCATCCATTTGCGCAAGGCTGAGTGATATCAGTCGACGAGTTCGCTTGTTTTCCGTCAGCCATCATCCAACTCACCTATCTAGCGAGCATAGCTAGAAAGAGACCCATGTTCGTCATCCAAGGCGTGGTCCTCATTTGTGAACGGATACGTACCATGTCTTCGTCGAGGCGCAAACTTTTCCCGAGGACTGCCCAAGGGACCGGACACACGACTTCTGCACTCTTGGGCGTACGCGTCATGGACATTCGCCAGCCGTCGTCCAGGTTTGAGACCGCCTTCGGCATATCAAGAGATCGGTGCGTCCGGGCTAGAGATGGAGTATACGCCTCTCCAGCAGGGGCATGTCCCGGTCGTGGCGAGCGAATGTTTGACAGAGTCCCGTCGTCGGGCTGGGTAAGTTCGAATTAGAAAGTAGTTGCCAAGCGCGTCTCGGGGTATGCTGCTTTACCCCCAGTTCCTCCAAGAGCGCTGACATGGCTCGCCGAACTAGTCTGAGCTTGCGTTCAGCGCTGCCCTGTTTGCTGGTGCGTGCGACTTGATGGTCTTCGGCGCACGGTCGTGCCTCGAGCTGTGCGACGCGGGCTTTCCACATCGCGGCCTCGTTGGTCGACCCAGCGACGACGTCACTGAACTCCTCGCCGATGCGCGCAAGCCTTGCTGCTATCAGCGCTAACTGCTACCAGGTAAACGCGGGTTCAGGTTGGTGGGGACGTCGTACCTCGTCGAGGCCAGCTCGCATCCGCGTCTGGGGAGAGCGTGGTTCAGCGGTGATGTGACCGTCCGACATGGGGAGGTGTCACCGGACCACAGAAAGACGAGGGTGGAGTTCATGATACGCGGCTCTCGAGTTTTCCTCGCAAGTACGTATAACGAGCGCTGCGTGACAGGATAATCCCACCCCCTGTTTGCGACTTGCCCTGTCGAGCGAGCTTCTGGATCGCAGCGCTATCGATGAACTTGGGAAAGCACACCGCAGCAGAACTGTCCAAACGGGCTCTTTCAGCGCCAGTCGTCGACATTCACACTCACGTCTACCTTCCACATTATGCAAGCGAGCTGCGGGCTCGCTCTTCGGCTCCCCGTATATACCATCGGACGGGCGCAAACAACGAACCCGAAGAGCGGCTCTTGATCCTGGATGGTGAGCCTGGCGTCGGCCGTCCTGTGGGACCCCAGGTGGGTAGCCTGAATCCGGTCGTGCACCATATTGATCTGCGCTACTCTCAAAGTATTGGGAACGGGACCAAAAACTGCAGTTTATGAAACGACACGACATTGATATTTCCTTTGTCAGGTTCTGTTATCTGTTCTTCGAGTCTTCTGTGCTTTTCGCACTCCTAACATCCCTATTGGACAGCTCAGCAAATCCGTGGCTTGATTTCTTCTCCCCGGAGCGTGCACATGTCCTTGCGCGAGAGCTGAACGATGACCTCGAGATCTACTGTTCCGCATCACCTGAGCCGAGAGGCTTCCCTGGGCTCAAGTCGATATACGGTTTCGGACTGCTTCCCCTTGTCCCCGGCGTTCCCGTATCATCGGTGCTTGATGTTATCAAGCAGATCAACGCATTGCCTCACATATCGGGTATCATCATGGGAACGAGGGGCGTGGGTAATGGCTTGGACGACGAGACACTGGAACCCGTGTGGGAAGCCCTCCAGCGAGCACACCTCGTTGTCTTCATTCACCCTCACTATGGCGTCGATTCCAGGGCCTTTGGGGACAAAGCGAACGGTCACGTTCTTCCGTTGGCTTTGGGATTTCCGTTTGAAACCACCATTGTAAGCGTCGTCACTTATCTAAAGAAAACCCTTACGAAGTATCCTAGGCTATAACGCGACTCATCTTAGGTGGCGTCTTGGATCGTTATCCTGACCTTCGCCTTCTCTTGGCCCATTCGGGTGGCGCTCTCCCTCAACTATCCTCTCGCATTGCCTCGTGTATCGCGCACGATCCCATAGTCGCAAAACGGTTGAAGCATGATGCAAGGTACTATCTCGGCAAACTTTACTTTGATGCGGTTGCATACGGGGCAGAGGAGCTGAGCTTCGTGAGCGAAGTTGTCAGACGAGCAAAGGCACACGAGACTGCGGGCGGGGAGTACGATGCGAATGTTGGGAGCACCAGGCTGTTGTTCGGCACTGACCATCCGTTTTTCCCGCCTCTTGAGGCCAGCCAGAAATGGCAGAGCGTTGAAGATAACCTAAAGGCCATATGGAGTGTGCAGGCCTGGGGGGATTCCGCACGTGCCAACGTCCTTGGGCTGAACGCATTAAAATTGTTCAACTTAGCGTGCTGATGTATTGACCACATCTGCACCCTTTACTTGGGTACCTGTATCTTCAGGCTAAAATCTATGTGTTGCACAGATTGATGGACAGCACTGGTGCTCAAGATATCGATCTCTGAAAAACATGATGAACGGGATTAAGGTACAATTGACTAGACCACATACCATCGATAGCACGCTCCTGCAAGTTACTTTCCGTGATATTTCCGCTCGATTCGAACAAAAATTTGCGTTTACCCGCCCATACCTCTTTCAGCTTGCATGCAACACGCACGAGTTCCCGCCCATCCATATTATCCAGCATGACTATGTCGGCGCCGGCGTCAATGGCTTCATTGGCCTCCGCCTCTGAGCCGACCTCGACCTCAAGAAGGACACTGAACCCTCCAACGGAGCGGGCCTGTCGAATTGCGGCTGTGACAGAGCCTGAAGCACACTCAGATGCCATCTGAGATTGCATGGGAACGAGACTTGCCAGCGGACCAGATATGATTGTCCTTGAGCATGATCATACTGGACAGATCATAGCGATGTGGGTCGATTCCACCGACGATCATGCCATATTTCTCCACCAGTCGAAATCCTTGGAAAGGTGGTGTGAGTGAGAACGGTGTCGGGTGTCAGCAGGATTACCTGGTGTCGTCTTTCGCGTACCAGCGATGACCCCTTTGTACCCATATGTCCTGGCGAGATCCTTTATCCGCTTCGATCTAGCGGAACAAGACGGTCAGAGGATGTTGATCTGAGCAGAAGCGAAGCGTACTTGGTTGCGATACCGCTGCATCTTGCGAGAAGGTTGAGTGCGACTCGCTCACCCAAGAGGAGGTGTCGAGCTTTTCCCCTCACAGTCGCGACGTGTCTGACAGGGTCGAACGACTCGCCTTCTTGCATGTGCCATTCTACCCTGAGAGGCGCGGTGATTGTCGAGCGAGGGAAGACGGGAGTGCTACATACTGGCATTCGAGTTGGCGAAAGACTTCATTGAAGAACGGAACACCGGCGAGGATAGCCGTCTGGTATCCCTTTCCAAAGAGAAAAGCTTCCCTCTCAACCTCCCCGACCACGTATCCTGCGTAGTCAAACGATGGGGTGTCCTCGGCGAGCCAGGCGTTGATTTGCGATGCCCAGCTGGGCGGCAACAGGTGTGCAAAATTGTGGTCCATACCAGCAGTAGGTGTCTACACTGCAGTCATATAAGCGGGGTCTACACAGTTCGCCGGGAGTAGCATAATTTACATATCACCAACATACAAAGCCCTACGCAAACGCGTCTGCAAGTAACCCAAAAAGACGCAATCGAAATGTCATGAACGAACGCAACGTGGATCAGACAAGATTGGTAATAAGGGCCGTCAGTGCAACAATCGCGGCTAGCAAGCCAGCCTGGGCGTCAACACCGACAGATGCAGCGCTGACCCCGGTCGGCGTAGTACTGGTCTGTGAACTAGTAGTGGTGGCAGGAGAAGTGGCCATTCTATGAGGAGCTTGGGTGAAGCAAATGAACTCGAGGGACGGCGGAAGTACTCACTGGGTTGATGGAGAGGATGTAGTTGATGGAGAGGATGTCGTGGATGCGCTAGAGGAAACTGCAGTGATGTTGAACTCGTTTGATTGTGCAAGTAGACTGTCAAGGTGTTCGGCATCTTGAGCGAGATTGACACGGAAGGCGGTGCCCGACGGCCAGCCTCCGCTGGGTGTGCTGCATCTGATGCTGCCGAGTGTTCCATCAATAAGCGTGTCCAAGACTTGATCATAGCCGATGTTCTGTTTTCACGGGTGCGACTGAGGAGCGCAAGAGAAAATGCGGACATGATGACTCACTTGGTTCGTCAGGACTGCTGTGAAGTTGAGGGGGTCGGTGTCGACACGCTCCCACCTGAGATAGTTGGGACCTGTGGTATTCCAACCTTGACTGTCACCAGGATAGCTGACCTGATAGGCAAAGACCGAGGAGACGACTAAGAGGGCGCTGGCGAAGACACGCATGGCTGGTTTGGCGAGATGGTGGCGAGAAGAAAAGGGCAGACTGCAGGGGCATCGTACACGGTCGTAACTCGCCGGCTTAACTGCGCTCAGAGTCGAAAAAGCTCCATTTCCCACGGGATCTAAAAAGGGACAGGGCAGCATCGCTTCATCCCATCCAACAACATGTACTCACGCCGTGTCCGTTTACATCCAATGTAGCGACCAGAACAGGCCATGGAAGCCATCAAACATGAGCCAATGCGGCCCCGGCATCAGCCCAAAGGTCCCTCTGACCCCAGTGACCTGCAATCGCAGCGAAAATCATCCAGCACGATGCATCCGACAACATGTTCGTCGTGCTTTCCAAGACACTAGGTCTCGAAACACCTTCACGCGTGGCATCGTTCCTCGTGAGTTCGCAGTTATACTTCTGAATAAGCCTTAGACAGGCTCGGGCGAGATTGCGCAGGAGATTCATCTCGTCAGCAGATACCTGATCCTCTACTTTGGTGAGAAGCGCGAAAATCCACCGTCCGTGACTGTCTGAGATCGCTGTCAGTGGATCGCTGGGGTTCTGCAGATGCACGTTTATCCAGTGCGTGAAGTACATCAGGAGGTGGATCGACGTTCGCTGTGCCAACAAATGAGCTAGGAATGGAATGGGGAGCAGGCGCCATACATGATCAATTTCCAGTAAATGACTGGGCGTAATCTCAGGAGGCGAAAGCCGCTCAAAGTGCGCCTCTCCGACCCCTTCTGATGACATCTCGGGTTCAACTACTAATGATGCCGAATCGGTCGATTCCGCGGTTCTAAGAATGTCGATGGAGCTCGGCTGTCGTGGGGCATTCTGTGGCAAGTCAGGAAGGAAAGCAATCGGGAGGTGAAAAGGCTCGTTTCTTGACTGCACATCAGGGGGTCTCGTGTCATCCCCAGGGTGTACAACCTTGACGGGTTCAGCAAATGCTCTCATGCGGCGTGGCGTGTCCAGTTTCTTCCGAGCGGATCGGTTTCTTGGACTCCATAGCGATTCGGGATAACCAGCAAGAAATTTCCACCATGCATCCCTGTCCTTCTTCTCTGGAATCACCATCCGTCTTGAGCCTGAATGAGCGTGATCGATATGAATTGTCGCCTGGATCAAATTCTGTGACACATGAGCACAGGCGTCATATCAACCTAGGGACACGCGTACCCTTCTCAAGTTGGAGAAATGTGTTTGAAACGCGACCCTCCACTCCTTGCAAGGGAGAGCTTCAGTGGCTAACGGAGTAGGCGTAGGAGCGACCTTTGCCTCAGACACCTCGTATGGATTCCGCACTCTGGTGACGTGAGGCAATCGGCGTGCATCTCGTCTGAGGGCTTAATAAACGCGAGCAAAATACGTGGTGAAGTCGACACGATACCTAACCAAGAACAAGTATTGCATACCATCCTGAGGTTCTTGGTCAAAGTCGTGCGGGAGGCTCGCGACAGGGAGTGTTTGTTTTCCGGGTGCTATTTCGTCTGACTCGGAGCCACCTGAATCATCCCTTTTCCGCTTGTTCACCATGTCGGGCGAGGAGGAAGGTGTCAAAGCGATGCGTGAGAAACCACGACTCAGACTGGGACAGATGCGACCAGCGTCCCCCACAATAGTCGCCGAAGATGACATCGACGTGGAGACCCTGCAGGCTCAGGTCGACGTGTCCTTGTCTTTTGCGCACAATCTAGTCACGTCTTGGATAAAACCTACTCATCTCGCACAACTCAGGTTCAGTGGTGTGAGTGCAGCACAAATACTCGAGGACGAGATGCGGCGCCCACCAAGGTACCAGGCAACGTTTTCCGTCTCGTGGACTCACAAACAGAATATGTATAGACTGGGCGTTGGTGCACCTGTCCCTATGGCACCGCCGCTGGCTCATGGGGCCTCCAAACTCAGGCGTAGATTGGGAAAACACGGAACAAAAAACAAGGGTGCTGTGGAATCGCAACTACCAGATTCATTCAAGTCAGACAATGAAGAGCACAAAGGGAGGCCGGCCAAGCGGAAAACAAAGGCAGACCCCTTTGGACATGAGGTTAGCAAGAAGAGAAGGAAAGCCGAGTCCAAGGCCGATCCGGATCCTTTTGTCTCTAAACACCCGGTCACCCTGCTGAAGAAACCGACATTTAGGGAACTCCCAAAGCACCGTCAGGGCTATTCATGTCGCGACTCATACAGTATAGTAATTGGACCCTATCAGGTTCGTCTTCTAGCAAAAAAAAGCAGCGATTGGGGCCGGTGGATCAACAACCCCACGTACCTGAACAGGAGCAGCCTGCGACGTCGGTCTCTCCACCGCTTATGAGATTACCCGTCCAGACCACGTTCTCCCCGAGTGCAACTGTGATTACTGTCCCTCCACCTTCGGAACCGTCCCGGGAGGCCTCCGGTGCGCTTAGAGTTTTGTACTTGCTGTCCGCAGATTTGCTCATTCTTCTCTGAACCTTAGAAGCCCCGGTTCCGGGAAAATCAACAACCTTACAATCCAGTCGGGTACACGTTGATTTCATATCTATACCTGATAAAGCTAGGCCGCTTGGCATCCCGTTATTAAATCTCGACGGCCCACCGGGACTCACAGATTATTCCGGTAATACCAGCGAATTACACAATTCCACGAAGAAACGAAAAAGACGTAAGAGGAAGAAGAAACAAGTGGCGACCGGTACGGGAGACGACTGAAGAACAATGTACGTAAGGAAAGACTTTCACCTTCGTTTTCCCCGTCCAACCCAGCAGCACATTGCTACGTACCGTGACTCTTGCTGCGTGCTGTGCACAGTATTCGGGTCATTCTGCATATATTATATCGAAGAAAATTCTACTACGGGTTGGCCACCGTTCGTAGCGAACTATGCGTGGTCGATTTTCCGGCTTGAAGTATTGTATGCAATTCATCTTGAA
>JBBPKC010000454.1:0-18482 GCA_038089055.1 Tylopilus aff. balloui
GGAATGTTGAGTCGATATATGAGGTAATATATGTGGACCTCACCACTCTCTGCAAAGAATACTCAAATGCTGTCTCGACATATTGTGTTGCGAGCTCTCTTGCATGAGCCATTTTCGTTCTGAACGACATACCTGGAAGCCATGCCGGGAACCTTAGTACTAGAAGCAAGCTGAAATCTCTGGGCGATAAGACAGGCCGTGTATTTACTCACATATCGGGAAGGTTTCAATAATGATTGCGATTTCGGGACGCACGGTAGAAATTACGATTTCAAGCATCTTCTCCGCAAACTTAATGAGTCTGTCGTTGTGAGACGGGAGATCGTAGTCATATGCGCCATTTAGAGCAACAGCGGCAGTGTATCTGAGTGCAACGTCAAATTGCACCAGTCACCAGACTCAACCTCGAACATACTCAAAGATGTGTTCATTAAATCGTATCGGAGAACTGAACAGTTGTCGGAGGAACTGGCAGGCTTTGCGGTGTTGAAAGGGTAGGAACCTTTGGACCGCATCCGCACGAAGTGTCTGGTGGAAAAATCGTCTGTGGAGCCGCCATCTGTTACCATAGGGCAAAAGTGCAGAATTGAAATCGATTCCGCATCTAAAATGATAAGGCCGAATGTAATGACATATATCGAACGAGGCGGGTGGAGCACCTACAGCTCATTGGTGATTAAATATGGGCGATCTGAATAGTTCGAAGAGCGGATATCGAGCAAGTCATTTGCGACCTCTTTCGAGTTGATGATGATGATGTCTCTACCAAATAGTCTGGAGTAAACTATATCGCCTGAACAAGCAGCCGTGTGAGTAAAGTGTCATTTCAGTGTGTGGGTACTTTCCATATGTCTTCTTCCATTCACAATAGGTTATCCACGGCATACTTGTGTTGATTCCAATGACATTTCCGATCCATGGTAGCCCAGGGGGGCCGGGGGGTAACGGGCAAGTAGGTCTTGCACTGCTGAGATATCGTCTGGAGAGGTAGATCACGGTTAAGAACCCGAACGCAGTAGCGTAGGTGAGAGCCGAAGTAGTCATGGAGTGAAGACGCAGGGGCAGGGGATAGCGGATCTATCCAATTTATGGGGGCTTTGTAGGCCCTCCGATTATAGAGCTCTCTGATCTCCTGACAGGCCGCCTCGAGCGTGATATTACGAACCTTAGTCAAGCGTCAATCCAAGTCTTGCGTGGATGAGAGCGATGTCTCGGATTTTCCGTAACGATCCACTTCCTTGATAGGATGGAACCATATAGTGGTACAGATCGAGCTGCTTCTGTTTCAGTGCCACCGGAAATTTCCTAGTCGCTATGACTTCACCATTGAACGAGACCCACCAACATGGTCTAGGATGTCTCACCGCTCCGTAACACTTCCGCGGTTAGATTCGTCATAGCTAGCAAGGGTTAGATCGGTCGACCTATTCGAGCAACCAGGCTCATGAAACCATAATTTCGAACTCCGCTTGTGCTCACTTCATGTGGCAGTGCCTTAAGGGTAAGGGAAATTGGTGGGGACATGACCAAATGGTACCTCCATTCAATCGGAAGCATTTTGTAGGGACTTTTATATGCAGAACATGTATATAACCACCCAGCATCAACCATTGAAATGGAACTATCTGACTTTTTTATTGTTTGCGAGTGAAATGATATTATCATGTGAGAAAGAGAGAATATGGTATTGAGAAAAAGGTGATGGGCTATAAATAGGGCGCGACCCCTATTTTCTCTTTCTCCTGGGAGAGGAGCAACAACACAGAGAACCTAAGTGGAGACTCACTCAGGACTTGTCACAGTGGCTTGGTATGAGCAATACACGAGGTAGAATAGCTTTGGCTAGTCCTTAGATCTCTCATGTAGATTGAGTGTAGCAATAGATGTAACCTTATCACTTAATGATGAGTGGAAGCTCTGTGATTGGTGGGATGCAAGTTATCTACTTGTTATCACAATTGTTATCTATCTGGCCTCCCATTGGCTGGGGGCTTTATATACATAATATCTAATAGAAGATTGAATCTATTCTAATCTCAGATGAGATATTAATAGTAACCAATGATGTCATATAGAACACAGAAGAATGTTCAAGAATAATATAGAGCATATCATGATTACCAATCATGATGTCATATTCCAGGATATTCTATGACCTTCTTTATAATGTCATTTGGCTCTATTGAGTAATTAGAGCCAAAGTCTAAATCACGTGACCTGTTCTAGAATAGAATGAAGTCTAGAGTTCAAATCCTTTTGGGTGATTTATTTCTCATTAGGGAAAAACCCTAATGGTCATTAGCATATCTTACTAATGCGTGACTGACTATTGTATCTCCATTCAGAGTTACTCTCGAAGTGAAATCTGGAATTCTGGACTTCTATATCTGGTAATATAACATCATATATTTGTCAGGTGTGGTTTGGTGAAAGGTATCAAAGCGAATCACATAGAGCACTGAGTATCCCAAAGTCTTTCTATGATGCCACATTTGATTTCAATAGTAGCACAATAGAAAGTTAGAATCCATATTATTGATGTAGCTGTCTGCCTGACTAGCAAGGTCCAATGACTTTCTGTGAAGTGTCCATAGGAGGTAGTTCCTGCAGGGGGTGTTGTGTTGAAGTACTATCTATCTAGCTACTATTTACATTGTACTGAGGGGTAATGAGATGCTTAGATGGTTGTGGTATGAGGTTAAAAGAGATTCAATGTATTCAAACTCAGTCTACATTTATATAGTGACAGCCTACAGCTATTATGTGATTACAATAATCTATAAATGGATGTTGAGTACCATGGTCACATGCTATAATGATGTGTGCTCATTTAACACTCTCCCATATTCTATGCATGGGACTAGAAGAATATACAAAATGAATCAGCATGTGGGGCTAGTCTTGTTTGAAGACTAAGCTGTAATGCAATTAAAATTTCTCAAATTTCACTCTGCCTAAGTTCTTTGTTAAGAGATTGGTAGGGTTCTTGGCACCTTCAACATAGAATATCTCAATTAGGTAATCTTTGACAAATTCTCGAATACTATGCCAGCGAATATCTATATGTTTGGATTACTTTTCAGTAATCGGATTAGATGCCATAAATATCAAGCCTTGATTGTTCTCACATAGGAGAATAGGTTCTAGGTGATATCTGAGTTTCTTAAAGAGTGAATTAAGCCACACTAATTGATGACTACAGTCAGATAGGGAAACATATTCTGCTTTAGTAGAGGAGTGAGCTACTTGACTTTGCTGGTGGGTTTTCCAACTAATAGCAGAATTTGCTAGTTTCACCATATATCCTATTTGAGATTGTCTAGTAGCTGGGTCTGATCCCCAATCAGAGTCCATATAAGCAATTAAGCCTGTGCTAGATCTGCCTTTAAAACATAGGCTGTATATTTGGGTACCTTGAAGGTATCTACAAATGTATCTTGCCCTGTTGAGGTGATCCTGCAATGGGTTGGCTGCTTGCTTTGCTAACACAGTGACTGTGTAAGCAATATTAGGACATATACCCAACATTAGGTACAAGAGGGAACCAATCACCATTTGAAAATGTGATCGCAATTCCAGGTTAACCATCTTAGTGTTTGGGGAAGGATAATATCCTTCAGGCAATGGAGTAGGTGTGGGATGGGCATTTGTCATATCACAGTGGTCAAGAACTTTCTGGAGATAATCATGCTAATATATTTCAATTGTGCGTCCAGATTGTTTGATCTTCATGCATAGGTATTTTTGGACTTGCCCTAAGTCCCTGCTTTCCCAATGTTTCATAAATGCTGCCTTTACCCTACAAACTGTATTGTAGTTGGGACCACAAAACATGGCGTCATTTACGTAAACAACAGTGATGACAATATCATTGTGCTGCTTCCATAGAAATAGACTAGCATTGGATTTGAGGTATCCAAAGCCCATCTCTTTCATGGAAACATTGAGGGTCTTCTACTAGACGATTGTAGCTTGCTTAAGACCATAGATAGCATGGAGAAGTCTTCATACTTTTCTTTCTTGGCCTTTAATCGCAAAGCCTTTTGATTGGAATATAAAGAGTTTCTGTTAAGAGTAAACAGATGGACTTCTGTGCAACTCTGGAACTCCGGAGTTGAGGTGAGCAGGGTGTTGGCTTTACCTTATGTGGTATACCCTTGCAATGGAATCATGTCCCAGGATTTCGGGCAGAGAGTCAGAGGTCAGAGGTCCAGGGTCTAGAGATCTGAGGTCCAAAGGTCTGAGGGTCAGAGGTCAAAGAGAGGACATCAAGCCCTCAGAAGAAGTCACAGGGAGAGGATCAGAAGTTGGTCATTAATGTTGATATTCGAACTGAGGTCTACAGGCAGTAAACTACAGAGTTTATATATGGAGGGAAAACTGGATGACTAAGTCTGGAGTCAGAGTGAAGTATGTACTGGAAGTGTCAAGTGTTGGCTCTACTGAGTTGGAGCCTCAGGATCATGCTCTGAGTGAGCAATGACGTCGGAGTAATTCTAATACTGAAGGATAAAGCACATGTAGTTCAGAAGAATGGGAACAGAGGCAAATGAGAAACAGAAGTCATAGGAATTTACTAATGTTAGTCTGGGCAAAGTGAACAAGAGAGAAAAGCAGAAAAGAGTCTGGAGTTACACTGGAGTATGTCCAGAGTGTCCAGAATTGGGCTTTAAGGCCTGAATATGACAGTTTCTCAGTAAGTTTTCTGTAAAGGAAAGCTGAGTGCATATCCAGTGCCTCTTGGTGCCAATTCTCGAGGGCAGAGAGTGCAAATATAAGTTGCACAGTCTCAAAATGCATCACAGGAGAAAAGATCTAGTCAAAGTCAATGCCTTTAACCTGGGTATAATTCTTTACAACCAGATTTGCCTTTTTACAATCGTTGGTTTTAATGTCAAATACCCAGTGATTAGATATAATCTTCCACCCAAAGGGTGGATCCACAAGTTCAAAGACTTGTCACTTGCACATCATATCAAGCTCTTGTTGACAGGTAGCTTTCCATTCCTCCTAATCTTTAGGATTTATGTGCATTATGTCTCTATAAGTTCATTCCCATACTGGCTTGGACTCTGCAGGTGTCAACAAGCTTCCATAGAGAATTGCCCAAGTCATCAAATGCATAATTAAAGCAGTCTTCCCTTCCCAACATAGACATGCTACCTCTTCCTCATTGGTAAGGGATGTCAATGGGGAACTATCAGGGGTAGCTTCTTCAGCATGTGTGTCGGGAAGCTCACCAGGTTGTTCTGGCTCAGCAGGTCATGATGAGGGACCTGGTTCTCCAACAGTATCTCTCTAGGCCAGAGAATCATCTGCCATTTTCTACTATTTAACCAGATAATGGTCATCTCCATATACATTTCCTGGTCTAGTCAGAACAACGCCATGACAAGTAGTTCAACAAGGAGCAGGAGGAACAGCAGGGGATGTACTTAGATAAGGCACACACCTAGGTAGAGTGATAGGCCTGGGTAGAGAGGGTAGTGGTATAGGACTCATGAAGCAGGATGGAAAAAGTGGAATACAAGTGGTGACAGGTAGTCTGGGTTGGTTGATTGTTGGAACAGGAGAGGAGATTCATGGACCATATAGAAGTTCATCATGTTCAACCCTTTGACATGGTTGTTTCATTGATTCAGGATGTGGAATGTTTGCGACAGGGGTTTTCTTTGTAGGGATCTTTACACACTTTGGGAAGATATTTTTCTCAAAGATGGCATGTGCAAAAATAAATAAACACATAGTATTCCTCATAAAGAGAAAGTTCATGTCAATCCCACCAGTAGGAACCCCAAGATATGTCATAAGCTCAGTCTTTGGAGCAAGCTTAGAATCATGAGTTTCAGCTGGGATGAGTACCCATGCAGCACATCCCCAAACATGAAAGTGTGTGATAGAGGGTTTTTGTTCTCACAATAACTCATATGGCATCTTGCCATTGAGATAGGCCATTGGGATTCAATTATAAACATGGCAGGCATAAATGAACGAGAACTTTCACCAACTGTTGGGAGCACAAGCATTGTGCTGCATGGATTCCAACTTGTTAGATAGAGTCCACATCAAGCATTCAGTGCAACCATTTTGCATAGGGATATGCAAGGTAGAAGTAAAAACCTCGATACCCATCTTCTTGAGCATATTGTCAAATGTGCAGGATTTATATTTACCACTAGCATCTGACATCCATCCCTGTACTCGAGACTTAAATAGGGTCTTGACAAGCTTCAGGAAATGCTTAGTAGCACCCAAAGCATCATTCTTGTTTCTGAGAGGAATGACCCATGCATATGATGTATAGTTATCGAGAAAAGTAATGATATACTTGGAGCAATGATATAACTCCACAGGGAAAGACTTAAGGTTGGAATGCACTAGCTGGAAAGGCTGGGATGCATGATGCTCAGTAGGAGGAAAACTCCTTAAGGGAAGTTTGCCTTTGATACATCCAGGGCATACTGGATCTTCAGACAGGAATAAAATATCAGGGAAATCACAAGTATGCTTTCTCACCTGATGTTACAGTTTTCTTTCTTTATCGTCACTTGTTCCTCTTACTCGTAGAATACCCGGGCATGTTCCCCATGTCTTCCTTCCAAGTAGAAGGTACCCTTCTACTTTTTTCTCCGTCGTCCTTCTCCGTTTCTTTATTCCCTCCTACTCCCCTCAGTCCCATGGCATGTCTCCTCTGATAATGTTCTGTCTTGTTCTGTCTTCGTCTACAATGATCCATTTGCTTAGTCAACATTCTTTCTCTTTCTCTCATGTTCTATCAGTTTCTCTCTGCTTAGTCAGGGCCTCTATCTCTCATTATTTAAGACTGCAAGTACTCCCTGTAAACCTCACATTTTGTCTACACAATTCCACATAGTCCCTTGTCACCTCACTGTCTGGGCTGTTCGTCCATGAAACCTCTAAGTTCCTTGACCTTAGGCTTTAAGGGAACCCCTTGACCACTACCCTCGTAAGTAAGATGGTGTCTCTTCGTGAGTGCCCCATGACAGTAGCCGCTCCTTGTCTTCAACCTCGCGCGTAACAAAAGATGAAACGTAATATCTCTCCCTCCTACCACGGAGCAAGAGACACTCCACTTCCACCACGTTATTCACCACACCAAGAACTCCCTCCCCCATTGCCACTGACGATGAAGCTCCTGCTGTCACTGTCACCCAACAGTCACCAAGTCCATGAGTCAACCCCTATGCAATACAATCACCCATATCTCTTTGCTGGTGTATAGCAATCACCCTGGCTGGAACCACAGTCCCTGTTACCCCCCAAACCTCATCAGTCCCCATGGCAACAACCATGTCGAAGCCCACTGAACTCAAGGCCACCCTTCCCCCGCTGTTCAAGGGAAATGTCGCATTCGCAAACCAATGGCGATTAGCCATGGAAATCCACTTCCAGGTAAACTCTGAAATATATGACACTGACGACAAGAAGGTAGCAGCCTTCCTGGGGTGGATGGAAGGTCTTCAACCAGGTGCCTTTGCCGAAGCCTGGTACCGCAAGATTCTAGACCCCCAATGTCTACCCGCCGATTGGACTATCTTAAAGGTAATGGACAACTTCTCCAAAACCTTCTACCCCTATGACCAACAAGCCACCGCATACTCCAAACTCGGCCGACTGCGCCAGGCCATCAAAATCCACAAAGACCAAAACAAGCCTGACAGATTCCAACCCTTCGTCACCGAATTTGAAAACCTCATGGCCATTGCTGAAGTCACAGACGAAAAGGTTCTTATCAACAAGTTCCTGTGAGGACTCAATGACCATTTGATCACCAACATCCTTTTCATGCCCACCGTCCCCATCACCATCTCTGAAATGATCTCGCGAGCCAAGGCATTCCACACTCACAAAGCAACTCGGCTTGGACTTTTGGATCATAAGAAACCATATGTAGCCCAAACCATAGAATCACAACATCACATCACGACCTCCGTGACCAGGGACCCGAATGTCATGGATGTCAACACTGTAACCCTGAAGAAACTCACCCCGAAGGAACGAGTAGAATGCTTAGCTAAGGGACTTTGTTTCAGATGCCGACGAACAGGACACAGCACTAAAGATTGTAGAGGTACGACACCCCGACCCCAGACCAAGATCCAGACCATCGCTACCTCCTCAAAACCCCCCCCCAGCTCCCACCACAGACCTGCAGCAATACCTGTCCTCCCTCGAAGTGAAGGGAAATCCCCAGACAGCCATCCTCGATGTACTAAAGACCTGCTTCAAAGGATTTGAAAGGACCCTCGAGGAAGGAGCGAAGGGATTGCCGCAAGAGGATTTTTAGGAAGAAAAGCTACCTCGACGTCACCTCTCCCCATAGATACCATTCTGTTAGGACTAAGAAATGCTAGAACACTCCAGTTCCCCATCACTCTTAGACATCAGAACAAAACCATCGAAACCACCACCTTAATTGACAGTGGGGCCATGGGAAATTTCATCGACCAGTCCCTCATGCATCACTTTCGCCCCCCACTACACCACCTTTCCCAACCTATCATTGCCATCAACGCAGACGGAACTACCAACTGTAAAGGAACTATCAGATGGCAAACCAAGTTACAACTGGAGTTCGAGAACCACACCCTGACCGAAAAACTCTATGTAACCAACCTAGGATGATCCCGTATTATCTTAGGAACTCCCTGGCTCGCCAAACACAACCCCCACATTGACTGGACCCAGTGTACTTTATCTCTCGCGGATAACTTAGCATTGCAACCCATCCACACTACATTCGACCACTTAGCCGACTGGTTCCTTGGAAACCAGAAAATAGAGAACCACCCCATGTATGTACCTCTCGAGATAAACAAACTGACAATCTCCATAGAGCTCGCCCAAAAGAAGAACCCATCGCAGGTTACTCTACCTTCGTGGTACAAGGATTTCCAGGATGTGTTTGAAGAAAAGACCCACGACCACCTCCCCTCTCACCGACTCTTTGACCATGCTATCGAACTATGTGAGGATTTCATCCCAAAAGTTGCCAAGGTCTACTCTCTCAACCCCACCAAAAAGGAAACGCTTCAAGAGTTCATAGCTGAACACCTCCGAACTGGTCATATAGTCCCATCCACCTCCCCACAGGCATCCCCCTTCTTCTTTGTCCCTAAGAAAGACGGCACCCTCAGACCCTGTCAGGATTACCAGTACCTGAATTCCTTCACCATTTGCAATACCTACCCTTTTCCCCTAGTCAATATTCTCGTGGAAAACATGCAATGCTCTACCATCTTCACCAAGTTTGATGTCTGCTAGGGATACAACAACATTCACCTGCGACCTGAAGATCAATGGAAAGCTGCCTTCATCACCCCCCTCAGCCTCTTTGAACCTACTGTCATGTTCTTCAGATTTTGCAATGCTCCCTCCACCTTTCAGGCATTCATGAATCATTCCTTTGCGGACATGATCACGGAAGGCTGGCTAGAAATCTACATGGATGACTACAGCATTCATTCTATGGACATCCCTACCCACCATGCCTGTACCCTCCGAGTTCTTCAATGGTTCCGAGAACTAGGTCTCTCACTCAAACTTCCGAAATGCGCATTCGATACTTATTGGATTGAATTCCTGGGACTAATCATCGGTCAAGGCACAGCACAGATGGACCCCACAAAACTTCAAGCCATCCATGACTGGAAAGCACCCCACTTGGTAAAGGGCATACGATCGTTCATTGGATTCTGTAATTTCTATCGAAAATTTATCCCTAACTTCTCTGATCTCGTAGCCCCACTGATGACCCTCACCACTAAGAACACCCCCTGGTCCTGGCTCCCCACCCACCAACATGCCTTTGACACCCTTAAACTCAAATTCATCAATGCCCCCATACTCCAACTCCCTGACCCCTCCCAACCCTTTACTCTGATGACCGATGCATCACTTGTCGCAGTAGGGGCAGTCCTCCAACAAACTGACGCCAACAGTGACCTTCACCCATGCACCTATTTCTCAAAAACCCTACTCCCTGCCCAATAAAACTATGACATTTATGATCACGAACTCCTCACTGTCATCCTCGCCCTAGAAGAATGGAAATACCTCCTTCAAGGCATCCCGCACCCTATTACCGTTGTCACTGACCATAAAAACCTAGCCTTCATCAAAGACCCTTGTAAACTCTCTAGATGACAAGCATGCTGGAGCCTTTTCTTACAGGATTTTGATCTCCTCTGGAAGATCATCCCCGGTACCCTGATGGCCCCCGCAGATGCCCTCTCCTGATGTCATGATATTGACAGCTCCACTGACAACTTAGACTCCTCCATCCTCCCGGACCCACATATCATTAATGCCCTCGACCTCGTCCTGGCCGAAAAGATCAAATCTTCCTTGGTCTCCAATCCCCTCGTACTCAAGGCCATCTCCTGTTACGCGCGAGATTTGAAGCGGAAGGCTGCTACAAGCATGGGGCACTCACGTAGAGGCGCCGTCTTAATTACACAAGTAGTGGACAGAGGGCACCCTTGGGTCAAGGGTCAAGTGACTTAGGCGAATTGGGGACGAACAGTCCACACTGGGGTTGACGAGAGACTACGTAGGATTGCGTAGACTAAACGTGAGGTCTACAAGAGGTATTTGCAGTCTTAAATAGTGGGAGACTCAAACCTTGACTGAGCAAACGGAAACTAATAGAATGCGAGAGAAGTAGCTAGAACACTTACTAACAGAAGAGAATGTCATAGAAGGATATGGAACAAGAGGGAACAACGATCAAAGGGAACTTGCCATGGAGCTAAGGGGAGCAGGGGAGAACAGGGTTATGGAGGCTGACAAAGGTGAAAGGAGTAGGAGTGCGCTCTCTACTAGATAGGAAGACATTGGGAACACACCGGGGTATTCTACAAGTAGAAGATATAGATGACGGTGAAGAAAGAAAACTGTAACATTACCCCCTTTGTACACTTGAGTCCCTGACTCGAGTACCTTCGGAACCTTATTAGACCTCGTCAAGAGGGGGTGTCCCAGGGAGGGGAAGTACATGGAGACAATCATCCGTGAGATGTCCATATTCATCGCAAGTTCCACAACGACATCAGTGGCAGTATCGAGAGGAGTGCCCCCACATTGAACAGAAATCGCACTGGAGGGATAGGCATTGAGTGTGATAGTGTCCCGGCGCATACTCATGGCAGGAGGTACAGCGGTACTGTGGGCAGTGAATATGTAGGTGACCTCGATTGCAGCACTGAAAGCAGATGGTGTCGGGAGCAGCACAGGGGACAGTGTGGGGAGGCATAAGAGGGAGGACGTGCGTGGGGGAGGCCAGGATGATGGAGTGTCCGCTTGGCCCTTCATAAGGGGCGTTGGGGGATTCGACGAGATAACGGATGGGTGCAGGCATGATATCAACACGGATGGGTTCCGGACTAGGGAAGATACGAGAGGGAACTGGGACAGGGATAATAGGGGACGGAGGTCAGGTTCGTTCGAGGTACTCGAGCTGTTGGAGCTCATGCAAGGTGCGAAAGAGGGGTCTGAAATAGGGAATCAGGACTGAACGATCCAGGGTATAGATAAAATGTGAGAATCCCTGATCGTGTAAAATGTCCAATAAACGAGTCAGGGTATTATGTAGTGGGGACAGTACAATGGAAAGGTCAATGGGTTGGTCGCCTGGTATGGCAGCGGTTAGAGCAACCGTTGTGAGGCGGGTTTGAAGATAACAAGCGATAAGATCAGGACAAAGTAGTTCCCCTTCGTGTTCCATGGCAAGCTCGATGGAATGAAGAATATCAGGAGTTAATATCGTATGGGCTAAAAGGAGGTGGCAATGTTCAATGGGAAGAGCAGAAGCGTCAATGGGTCAAGAAGTAGCACGAAACATACGAGAAGTGGGAGAATAGTCAACACGGGTTGATGTAGGGGACGAGGGTTGGGTAGACGGGTTGGATGTGGGGTTGAACATTGTCTTCGATATGGGCAGCGGTGGGGCAACGAAAGAAGATGGGGGAGATAGCTGGTGACAGGGGAGTTGGGGGTGTCTTTGCTTTGGTTCTGAGGGCGAGGTAGAAAAGGGTGGCAACAATGCAGATGGTTACGGAGTAGACGAGGGCGGCGATCAGGAATGGGAGCATGGTAACCAGGGGACTCAGATGTTGGCTCCCTTCTTATAAGCAGATAATATCCGCTTGGCATTGCTAAGATTAGTTTCAGATTCCCAGGTATTTTCAGAAGAGGGGTACCCTTTCCATGCGGTCAGGTACTGCCATCGGGAGGCAGACCCCCGATGGGCAATTATTCTCTCCACCTCATATTTTTCGTGGTTTTCTAATCTTGTTGGAGGGGGTTTGGGAAAGTTGGGTCCGTGAGTAGGGGTCTCTCTATAGGGAGTCAGTAGCAATGCGTGGAATACGTCATGGATCCTCCAGGTGGGGGGGAGGTGCAGTTTGTATGCGGTGGGGCTAATAACGGCTGTGATGGGGAATGGTCTGTACCTTTTGGGGGTTAATTTGGGAGAAGTGGACTTGAGACGTAAATGTTTGGCTTCTAGCCATACTTGATCGCCTATGGTCCAAGGTTTAAAACGTGATGTGATGCGTTGTTTCATAATTAGCTGTGCGGATTGATGGGCGGCGAGAGCTTCCTTTCGAGCTTCTTCTAGTCGTGATAAGCGGATGTTGAGAGCTGGTAGGTGGGTGTGTGGGTATAAGGGGGGGTAGGCCCTGGGTTCGTAACCTAAAATCAGTGAATAAGGGGATGCGAGGGTGGTCGAGTGGGTAGCAAAATTATGGTGGAATTCGGCGAACGGTAGTAGTCTGTGCCATTTGGTGGGATTGTCAGTACAGAAGATTCGTAGATATACCTCAAGTTCTTGGTTGACTCTTTCTGTTTCTCTATCAGTTTGGGGGTGATAGGCGGACAAGAGGCGGAGATTATATTGGAGAAGTCGGGCTAATTCCTTTGAGAAGGTGGAGGCAAATTGGGGTCCCCGATCCGAGATGCAGGTGTCATGGAGACCATATCTGGGGAAGACGTGTTGTAAAAATAATTCTGCTACATCTGCAGCTAAGACGGATTTAGAACAAGGGATGAAAATTACCCCCTTTGTAAGACCATGGTCGACCACGACCAAGATAGAGTCTAGGCCATTGGAGGGAGGAAGGCCAGAGATGAGGTCGATGGAGATTTGTTGAAAGGGATGCGTGGCAGAAGAGGAGAGGGGGTGGAGGGGGGGGGATTGTGGGGTGAGTGTTCGGTTTGGCCTGCTGGCAGATGGCACAACCGCGGATGTAATTTCGAACAAAGGTGGCGAGGCCGGGCCACCAATAGTCACGTTCCAAGGCAGATTTGGTGCGAAAGTAGCCCATGTGCCCCTCAGTGAGAGAGTAATGAAGGGCAGAGACAAGGGGGAGGCGAGCGGCTGGGGGAATATAGAGGCGATGTTTAAAGAAAAGGCGACCGGAGTCGAAGTGCCAGTCCGAGAGGGAGAAGCGGGGGAAGAGGGGGGTGTTGCTGGAAAGGGACGAGATGGCCTTGAGGATGAGAGGGTCGTCAGTGGAGGAGGCGTGGATCTTTTCAGCGAGGGCGAGATCAAGGGTGTTGATGATATGAGGATCCGGGAGGATGGAGGAGTCTAGGTTGTCAGCAGAGGTATCAACATCATGACATCAGGAGAGGGCGTCTGCCGGGGCCATCTGCATCCCCGGGGTGACTTTCCAAAGGAGATCAAAGTCCTGTAGAAAGAGGCTCCAATGGGCTTGGCGCCTGGACAGTTTGCGAGGGTCTTTGATGAATGCTAGATTTTTGTGATCAGTGACGATGGTGATAGGGTGTGGGATTCCCTAGAGGAGGTGTTTCCATTCTTCTAGGGCGAGGATGACGGCAAGGAGTTCGCAATCATAGATGTCGTAGTTGCATTGGGCGGGAAGTAAGGTTTTAGAGAAGTAGGCACAGGGATGGAGGTCTCCATTGGTGTCTGGTTGTTGGAGGACTGCCCCTACTGCAACTAGGGATGCATCAGTCATCAGGGTGAATGGTTGGGAGGGGTTGGGGAGTTGAAGTACTGGGGCATCGACAAATTTGAGTTTAAGGGTGTCGAAGGTGTGTTGGTGGATGGGGAGCCAGGACCACGAGGTGTTCTTAGTGATGAGTGCAGTCAGTGGGGCGATGAGGTCAGAGAAATTGGGGATAAACTTTCGATAAAAGTTACAGAAGCCAATGAAGGATCATACGCCTTTTACCAAGTGGGGTGGTTTCCACTCATGGATGGCTCGGAGTTTCATGGGGTCCATCTGAGCAGTGCCTTGACTGATGATCAGTCCTAAGAATTCGATCCGAGGGGTGTCGAATGTGCATTTCGGGAGTTTAAGGGATAGCCCAAGCTCTCGGAATCACTGGAGGACTCTAAGGGTACGAGCGTGATGAGTGGAGATGTCCATGGAATGAATGCCACAATCGTCCATGTAAATTTCTAGCCAACCTTCGGTGATCATGTCTGCGAAGGAGTGATTCATGAATGCTTGGAAGGTAGATGGTGCGTTGCAAAACCCAAAAAACATGACGGTTGGTTCGAAAAGACCAAGGGGGGTGATGAAGGCTGCTTTCCACTGGTCTTCTGGTCGTAAGCGAATGTTATTGTATCCCCAGCGAACGTCGAACTTGGTGAAGATAGTGGATCATTGCATATTTTCCACAAGAGTATTGACCAAGGGGAGAGGATACGCATTGCGAATGGTAAAGGAGTTCAGGTATTGATAGTCTTGACAGGGTCTAAGGGTACCATCTTTCTTTGGGACAAAGAAAAAGGGGGATGCCTGTGAGGAGATGGAGGGAACAATGCAACCAGTTCGAAGATGTTCAGTAATGAATTCGCGAAGTGTTTCCTTTTCAGTGGGGTTGAGGGGGTAGATTTTGGCAACCTTCGGGACGAAATCATCACGTAATTCTATGGCATGGTCGAAGGGTTGATGAGGGGGTAGGCGATCATGGGTCTTTTCCTCAAATACGTCCTGGAACTCGGAGCACCACGCGGGTAGCATTATTAGTAATGGGCCTTCTTTTTGGGTGAGTTCTGTGGAGATAGTCAGTTTGTTCAACTCAAGGGGTGCGTATGAGGGGTAGAGTTCTATCTCTGGGTCCTTAGGAAGCCAGTCAGCTAAATGATTAGACGTGGTATGGAAGAGTTGTAGCGCGAGGTTGTCGGGGAGAGAGTGTGTTGAGTCTAGTCTATGCAAGGATTATGTTTGGCTAGCCAGGGTGTCCCTAGGATAATGCGAGGTCATCCTAGATTGGTCATGTAAAGCTTTTCGGTTAAAGTGTGGTTTTCGAACTCTAGTTGTAACTTGGTCTGCCATTTGATGGTTCTCTTGGAGTTCGTGGTTCCGTCTGCATTGATGGCGATGATGGGCTGAGGGAGGTGGTGCAGTGGGGGACAGAAGTGATGCATGAGGGATCTGTCAATGAAGTTTCCCGTGGCTCCGCTATCGACTAGTGTGGTGGTTTCGACGGTTTTGTCCTAATGTCTGAGGGTAATGGGGAACTGGAGCGTTCATGTATTTCTCAGTCCTAACAGTATGGTATCTACAGGGAGAGGTGATGTCAAGGCAACTCTCCGCTTTAAAAATCCTCTGGTGTTGATCCTTTAGTTTCCTCCTTCGGGCCTTCTTTGAACCCTTCGAAGCAGGTCTTCAATACATCGAGGATGGTGGTCTGAGAGTTTCCCTTCTTTTCGAGGGAGGCCATGTATCGTTGAAGGTCAGTGGTGGGGGTCGAAGGGGTTTTCAGAGAGGTAGCGATGGCTTGAATCTTGATCTGGGATCGAGGGGTTGTACCCTTGCAGTCCTTAGCGCTATGTCCAGTTCGTCGGCATCTAAAACAAAGTCCTTTGGCTAAGCACTCCGCTCGTTCCTTCGGGGTGAGTTTCTTCAGGGTTATAGCATCAACGTCCATGGCGTTCGGGTCCCTGGTCGTGGAGGTCGTGATGCGGTGTCGTGATTCAGTGGTTAGAGCTACGTATGGCTTCTCATGGTCTAAGAGTCCGAGCCAAGTTGCCTTGTGAGTGTGGAAGGTTTTGGCTCGCGAGATCATTTCGGCGATGGTGGTGGGGACGGTGGGCATGAAGAGGATGTTTGTGACCAAGTGGTCGTCGAGTCCTCGTAGGAACTTGTCAATGAGAACTTTTTCGTCTATGATTCCCGCGATGGCCATGAGGTTCTCGAATTCAGTAATGAAGGGTTGGAATCCATCGGGTTTGCTTTGGTCTTTGTGGATCTTGATGGCCTGGCACAGTTGGCCTAGTTTGGAGTACACAGTGGCCTGTTGGTCATAGGGGTAGAAGGTCTTTGAGAAATTGTCCATCATCTTTGAGATGGTTCGATCGGCGGGTAGGTACTGGGGGTCAAGGATCTTATGGTACCAGGCTTCGGCGAAGGCCCCCAGTTGAAGGCCTTCCATCCGTCCCAAGAAGGCTGCTATCTTCTTGTCATCAGTGTCATATATCTCTGAATTTACCTGGAAGTGAATTTCCATGGCCAGTTGCCATTGGTTTGCAAAGGCGACATTTCCCTTGAATGGCAGTGGGAGAGTGGCCTTGAGTTCAGCAGGTTTTGATATGGTTGTTGCCATGGGGGCAGACGGGGTGTGGGAGGTAATAGGGACAGAGGTTCCAGCTGGGGTAATTGCTATATGTCGGCGAAGAGGTATAGGTGATTGTATTGCGTAGGGGTTGACCCATGGACTAGAGGACTGTTGGGTAATGGAGACAGCAGGGGCTTCGTCATCAGTGGCGATGGGAGAGGGGGTCCTTGGTGTGGTGAACGACATGGTGGAAATGGGGTGTCTCCTGCTCCGTGGTAGGAGAGAGAGATATTACATTTAGTCTTTTGTTACGCACGTGGTCAAGGACTGAGAGCTGCTACAAGCATGGGGCACTCACGAAGAGGCGCCGTCTTAGTTATGCTAGTAGTAGGCACGAAGTTCCCTAATGGAAGGGACGAGTGACTTAGGACTAGGCTGGACGAATGGTCCAGGCAGAGGAGTGACGAGTGAATACGTGGTATTGCGTAGACTAAACGTGAGGTCTACAAGAAGTATTTACAGTCTTAAATAGTGGGAGACTCAAACCTTGACTAAGCAAACGGAAACTAATAGAATGCGAGAGAAGTAACTGGAACGCTTACTAACAAAAGAGAAGGTCATAGAAGGACACGGAACGAGAGGGAACAACGATCAAAGGGAACTTGCCATGGGGCTGAGGGAAGTAGGGGGGAACAAGGTTATGAAGGCTGACGAAGGTGAAAGGAGTAGGAGCGCGCTCTCTACTAGATAACAAGATATTGGGAACACACCAGGGTGTTCCACGAGTAGGAGATATAGATGACGGTGAAGAAAGAAAACTATAACAACGCTCACCTCTCTTCAGCCTTGAACAAGGTTAATACTCTTTTTGCTCGGCTCACAGCAGCTGAATATACATTTTTGGACAAGGTCAAGGCCATGATGCTTCTGGCCAAGCTCCCTACTACTATGCAGGTCATAGCCCAAATGCTGATGGTGAAGAAAAATTCCACTAGCATAGCAGTAGACTCTACAATGGTAAAGATCCACTCTGCTGTCATTTTAGCTTGGGAGCAGCACTCTCTTACATGTGGCAAGGGCAATGGCCAGCAGGCCAACAAAATCTTGGCTGTGAAGTTGAAGGGCACCAAGCCCAAATTCTCCCAGTAGCAGAAACTTGCCTTCTTGTCTAATGACAAGTTAAAGTAGAAAAAAGCTCATGAGGGAAAGAAGGGCAGCAAGGGTAAGCCCCAGGCCAATGTTGCTGAAGTTTCATCCTTCACCATCACCACTCCCGTGTTCATACATACCTCTAGTCCTGCCCCAACACCTGACTCTTGTCTCCTCACACACCAAAGTGCATAGCTATATCAAGAATCCATGGGCCCTCCTGTGGACACCCACATTCAGTAGGCATTTACACTAGCTGAGCACATGGGCATTCAGCCCTCATGTGAGTCAATCTATACCATCGACACAGATCTGACCTCCAGGATTGAGTATGAGATCATCTCTCCCAAGGTCCACCTCTCTATTGCCACTCCCGAGCCTGCCCCTCTCCAAGGGTGGGTTCCTCCCACTGAGTACATTGAGAGTGACAATGTCACTCTTAACATCATGGAGTTCCCAGAGTCCGAGGATGAGGCGCCACCATCAAAGAAGTGGAAATGCTCCTGTTGCACCAAGCGTGCTATCGAGCCTGCCCCAGTCAAAACCTGGGACATCAATGACATCGTCGACATCTACAGCTCAGATATAGATGCCAAGGTTGTGGATGCTGCAGGTTTGGAACTGGTTGACCCAGTCATCAATGATTTTTCCATGTTGTATGTCCCTCATTCTTTTACATGAACCAAAGCTGACAATGAGTTGCTTGAACTTCTAGTTCGTGATTCTCCTTCATTGTGTACTGTAATAGATAGAGTACACTCTGCATGTATGGTAGAAGC
>JBBPKC010000455.1:0-13614 GCA_038089055.1 Tylopilus aff. balloui
AACTCAGGCTGACTGTTTTTTAAACATCGACTTTACATTTTCCCTGATGCTTGTTACTCCCTCGTTTTCTCCCTTCATTATTCTCTCACCAAAGGTCACATGGGTTACTTTCACACCAAATTCTCTCTAGAGAAGGACTACTAGTGGCCAGGACTTGCCATTTTTGTTCACAAATTCATCCTTGGCTGCACTACCTGCTAACAATCAAAACCCAATACTCACTCCATGGTCCCCCCCTCTTTGTTCTCTCTCATCCTCCACCATCTACCCCTTTTAACAAATCTCTATCAACCTCATCTCAGGACTCCTCCCAGTTGATGGGCTGGACTCTATTTTGGTCATGGTCGACCATGGCCTTATGAAGGGAGTAATTCTTATCCCATGTTCCAAGTCAGTCTCTGCAGCAGATGTAGTGGAACTATTTTTGTAGCATGTCTTCCCCAGATATGGTCTCCATGACACTTGCATATCTGATCGGGGACCTTAATTCTCATCAGCCTTCACAAAGGAACTAGCACAACTTCTTCAATATGACCTCTGCCTGTCATTAGCCAACTATTCCCAAACAGATGAAGAAACGAAAAGGGTTAATCAAGAACTAGAAGTATATGAATATTCTACACTGACAACCCTGCAGAATGGTGAAGACTACTTCTGCTTGCAGAGTTTCACCACAATTCTGCAGTTCACTTGACTACTCACACATTTCCATATTCTTTGATTTTAGGTTATGAATCTAGAGCCTACCCCCCACTACACCCAAATATCTTCTTACCCGCTCTCAATGTTTGCCTATCTCACCTAGAAGAAGCTTGAAAAGAAGCCCTTGCAGCTCATCAATCAGCACAACTAATTATAAAGTAATGAATCTGGTCATGCTTCAAGCCCTGGACCATTGGTAACCAAGTCTGGCTTAAGGCCAAGCACTTGCAGCTAAAGTCCACCTCACCCAAACTAACTCCCAAGAGATATGGACCATTTACCATTACCACCATCCTCAGTCCCATCATATATAAACTCTACCTTTTCCCCACATGGAAAATTCATAACATATTCCATGCATCATTACTTACCCCCTACAGAGAAACAACTATTCATGGTCCTAACTATCTCAAGCCACCTCCTGACTGAATAGAAAACAAAGAGGAATACGAGGTAGAGAAAATAATCACGCATCGAGGGACTGCCACTCATTGGCAGTACCTGACTATGTGATAAGGGTATCCTTCTTTCAAAAATACCTGGGAACCTGAACTTAACCTTAGACATGCCAAATGGATCTTATCCACTTATAAACAAGCCTGCCATCTTTAGGTCTGCTGGTTGCCATGCTTCCATTCCTGATTGCCACCCTTGTATATTCTCTCACCATCTCCATTACTTTCACCCTCCTTTATCTCTTCCTCCATCGCAAAGCAAAAATATCCCCCATACCCTCACCACCTATATCATTCCCTCTCTCTTTTCATTACCCCACTGCCACTTATATTGAAGATAATGTCCAACCCCACATTCAACCCATCAACCCAACCATTGTCCCCAACTTCCACCTGTGTTGACTACTCCCCCACCTCTCATATGTTCCATGCTATATCTCAACCCATTGACACTTCTGCTCTACCTATTAAATATTATCATCTCCTTTTAGCACATGTTATTCTCTCTCCTGACATTTTGCATTCCATCAAGCATGTCGTGAAGTAGGAAGGGGACATCTTATATCCTGACCTTGTTGCTTGCTATCTTCAGACACGTCTCACAGCAGTAGTCTTATCTGTTATTACTCCTGGAGACCAACCCATTAATGCATCCATCATTCTCTCTTCTCTTCATTCTACCATGACATGGCTGCTGGACATTTTATATGACCAGGGATTCTCATATTACTTTCATACCCTGGATTAACTAGTATTAATCTCTTATTTCAGGCCCCTCTTTCATACTTTACATGAGCTCTAACAGCTTGAGTACCTGAAACATACCTGATCCCCATCCCCCATCATCCCCAGCCCTATTCTCCCCTATTATTCTCCCAGCCCAGAGCCAATCTGAGTTGATATCATGCCCACACCCATCCGTCTCCTTGTCAAATCCTCTTATGCTCTCTACAAATGTTCTGGTGATCGTCCCCTTATCCTCGCCTTCCCCACCCATGTCCTCCCACTCATGCCCCCACACACTATTCCCATTGCTGCCCCTGACACAATATGCTTTCAGTGCTGACATCATGGTCATCTACAAATCCACTGTCCTTAGTATCGGTATATCTCTTGTCACAACTACACACCAGGACATTATTGTACTCAATGCCTGTCAATTCAATGTGACTTTTGCTCCATGTGGGGGCATTCAGAATGCTACTGTCACTGATGCCATTGTGGCCTTTGTGATGAATATGAACACCTCATGGATGACTGTCTCCGTTCACTGCCTATCTCAGAAACCTCCAACATTTCTCCAGAGAATGGAGGGCTGGTTTAGTTCACCAGGGCTTGAGTCAGGGACTTGAGTATACGAGGGGAGTAATGTTACAATTCTCTTTCTTTATCATTGTCTTTTTCTAATCTTAGTGGAATACCTGGGGCTGTTCCCAATGATCCCTTACTGTATAAAGCCAATTCTTCTTGTCATGGCTCATCTTTTGTTTGCCTTTTCCATACTTCCTTGTTACTCACTCCACTCCAATGGCATGTCTCACCTATGTATTGGTCTAACCCATTGACCAATAGATACCCAAATTCTCTCATACCTGACTTCTAGTTCTACTATGTTTCATTGTGTTCCAGATGCTTCCATATGCTTAGTTAGACACTCACTACTGTCTCTATTTAAGAGCTACTCTCACTGCCTTTATAACTCTACATTTCATTTACACAAATATACGTAGCCTATCATCACTCCTAGTCAATGTTCTACTAAGGTCACTCTCTTGGTTGTCTCACCTGCTCGATTGCTGTGTTGATCGCCTCTCATCTACCATCAACGTAGTTAAGATAGCACCTCTTCATGAGTGCCCCACATTGGTAGCAGTCCCTTGACCCCAGCCTAGTGCATAACAATCTGTAGACTTCCCAGTACTAGTCTCTATTCTCCAATAGTCCTTGAGTATGCCTTAGTGAGTTGTTATATGTGAATTCTAGAATCTTGAGGTATTCTATGGTTGCATTGTGCTGGTCTTGGATCTGCCAAATAGTGTTAGTGTACTGTTCATATTATGGATTCTTTGCTTTAAATTTCTTTTTCCAAATGGTCTCCAATGCCTGATATACCAAGGTAAATGTCAATATATTCACATGCCAGTTTTGCTATGTGAATCTTTCTCTAGGCTCCTGATATTCCCTCTAGATTGCAAATCTCTAGATCCAACTCTCTGCTACAATCCCCTCATGAATATTAGAGGGAGTATATTGCCAAATCCAATCTTGATAGTTAAAATCCACAGGTTCAAGCATAGATATCTCCAATGTATTGTCTAGTACTGGGTATTTGATTTGTGGAACTAAGAAAGGGTTGTTGGCATCCATGATATTCAGAGTTGAGTGCCAGTGAGCCTCATGTATCTTGGTTAATGATTTTTATTGCCAGATAAGAATCAAAAAACCCATTATCAAGAGGTAATATAGAGTTTGGTAATAGATTTGGATTGCTTGAGAGTACTCTTCTCACTCTAAAAAGGAACCAATAGACTTACTATAGTATCAGATGTCTAAGATGATTGGAGAGATATTAGGTAGGGTTATTAGTTTAACATGATGGGGATTGAGCTTTATGATTGTTGTATGCTAATGAGTATTCATGAGATCCATTTCTAGATTAATGTCCAGCATCCCTTCCCAAAGCTCTCAAAGTTGACTTCACATCAGTAGAATCTCAGAGTAATATAGGAATTGAGAGACTTGCTGCATTATCTAGGATTCCATAAGCTTTATCTTTAAATTCACTGTTTTCTGAAATGAGATCGATTGCTATCCTATAGCTTTGGACTCAGTTGTGAGGTCTGTGCTTTATGTTTGGGAATAAGATTATCTGATATTGATTATTGGAATTTGATCAAAGTAGAGGGGCTCTAGATCCAAAAAGTCTTGGAGTAGTGATGAGTTGATTATTTGTCCTTCTAAGGACATGGGGCACATCTTGCCAAGAGAGTCTGGAAGGAATACCAGGGATGGTACTGGCATGTGGAAGGGTTGGAACCACTTGATAATGAACATAAGGGTAGTGTCTTCTATGGCTAGTACTGGTGCTAGAATTGTTGTTGGGGTACCAAATGCTGAGGTAATACCCACCATAGCTGCATCTATTGGGGCGAGTGTTATGGTTATACACTTCTGTGTAGATGCAACAAAAATATCTTGATCCATTTTCCCAAGTGTCATTGTAGCATTATAATGATTGATGACTTGTTTGATTGATCCAGGGTATGGATTTTGAAGTTGAGATATCTCTGGCTATATCTCTTCCAGACAGTAGAAGTCTGGTAAATTCTCTTCCAGAAGGTCTAAGACCTGCCAGAATTATAGGTCTAGTTTGTGAGCTAGATCTGGGTTATGATATACCAGGGTCTATGTGCCAGGTTCCATGTCATACATGGTCATGATGTTATCATTTGCTTGATTGATGAAGATTTGAAATTTGTGTATGGGTATCATAGAAGTCAGTGAAGAAAGGGGACTGTTAACTGTGGTGGCATTGTCCAGTCAGGTTTGGTACTTCACCTAATTGTCAACTTGCATTGCTTCTAGCACTAAAGTAACCAGAGTTAGTGCCAGATCTTCTTCATTCTCCTCTATTACTACTTTCATGGCCAGGATTAGAGGTTAACCTTCTTTCTGTGAAGCTTCCAGAGTCTTGCAAAGAAATCTTGCCCCAGGATTTCGAATGAGATCAAAGGTCGGGGGTCAGAGAGCCAGAGGTCAGAGGGCTAGAGATCAAAGGGCCAGAGGTCAGAAGGTCGGAGGTCAGGGAGTTAAAGGTCAGAGGTGAGAATGTCAAGTTGAAGGGAGGAGAAAGGACATCAAGCCCTCAATAGAGGTCATAGGGAAAGAATAAGGAGTTGGTCATCTATGTCATCCATGTTAATATTTGAACTGAGGTCTACAGGCAGTAAACTACAGAGTTTATATATGGAAAGAAAACCAAATGACTAAGTCCAGAGTCAAAATGAAGTATGTACTGGAAGTGTCAAGTGCAGGCTCTAATGAGTTGAAGCCTTAGGATTATATTCCTAGTGAGCATTGACATTGGAGTGGTATTACTACTGGAGGATGAAATATAATGAAGTATTAGTAGTATGGGTAAACGGGAATGGAGGAAAAGGGAAGTCAGAAGTCAAAGGAATTTACTAATATAAATCTGAACAAAATGAACAGAGTGAAAGACAGGAAATAGTTATACTGGTATTTGTCTGGAAGATCTGGAGTTGGCTTTTGAAGCCTAGGATATGACAAACTCCCTCTTGCATCAGATCCAGCTATGGCCACTAATGTTACTCACATTACCAGATCACATATTAAAGCAATTGCCAACCTTCTTACTTTTCCTCACTTTAACCTGCTTAACACCTTTGGCAGCAGCCGCTGAGGCCCAGATCTCATCAAACAATTCCATAGCTTCTTTGCTTGACACAATATCTCTTCCACATTGCAAGCTTGTACCCTTTCACAATCCTCTACTTCTGGAGTGTGCATTAAGGAGCTGGACAACAAAGATAAACTCCCTAGCTTCTATACTCCTAGTAACTGAGGTAACCTAGGAGGCCCAGATGAGCCTAGGGATGATCTCTCCAACAACTCTGACTTTCCAGGGAATGATCTCAACCCTGAGTTCTTCTCTAACAAAGAATGTATCTCACAAGACATGCTTGCCAATCTAGTAAGTGCCATCCAAGTCCTTGCCTATTCTTCTAAGAAGAAATCCTCTGAATCCTCATAGTGGATCAAAGTCTGAGAACTGGACCAGTTTGATGGGACAGATTTCTACAAACTCTGGGTCTTTTTAGTTCAATATGAATTAAATTTCCAAGACTGTCCAAAAGCCTTTATCTTTGACCATGCTAAGGTCACATTTGCTTAGTCATACCTAAAAGGTATGGCCCTGGAATGGTTCAAACTGGATCTTCTCCAGATAGAAGATCCAACACTCTACCCCATCTGGATGGATGACTACAAGGAGTTTGTCCTTAAGCTTTAGATCAATTTTGAATTGCATAATCCCATTAGAGATGCTAAGCATCAATTAGACCATTTGATGATGAAAGATGGTCAAAGGATTAACAAATACATCATAGAGTTTAATAGAATTGCATCCCAAGTCTAGGGATATGGAGAAGATGCCCTCTGGTACCATTTCTATAACAGTTTCCCAGACTGCATCATGGATGAAATCTCACATGTAGGCAAACCCCCCACCCTCTCTGAACTCTGCCAACTCACTCACACCATCAACACTTGTTATTGGAAGCATAAATCAGAGGTTAGCTGACAGGTGAAGCCTCCTAGTAACCCTCCCAAGGCATCCAATAATCCCTTCACCTCACCCTCTGGCTCCTCCAAGAAGTCCCAAGGGAAGTCCACCAGTGCTTCCAACAACTCTGGAGCATCCACTCTTCATAAGCCAGACTTGTTATCCAAGCTCAGAAAAGACAGAAAGCTCAAAGTGACCAAGTGCAAGTGTTGCTTTGACAATAACCTCTATAGGTTCTGTAGTCTAGCAGGGCATAAGGCCAATGAATGCACAAAGTCCACTTCCCATGCAGCCAAAGGCCATATCACCAAGACTGAAACTCTAGAAATCATACTGGAGGCCTCTACTAAGGCAAAAAAATAGTCCATGACCTCTGTGACTCCATATAGACAGGAGGTTGTGTTGATTCTTCCCATGCATCAAAGGAGCTCTGACTCAATGCATCCACTCTCTTAGACCTGAAATCACTTATGCTCCCTGTTTCTCTAGTCTCATATGAAATTTCTCCCTTTCCTACATTGATAGGCTCTAGTTCCTCCAATTATTTTATAGATACAAATTTTGTCAATGAGAATGGACTCTCAACCTATCCCATCCCTCCACTTTCCCTTCATTTGTTTGATGGAACCTCAAATTCTGCCATCACTCAAGCCATCAACCTCTTCATCTGCTTCCTGACTAGTGATATCACTCTGATGACATTTTATATCACCTCACTGAATGGTTCATGTTCACTTGTTCTAGGACACAACTGGCTTGCCCACTACAATCTGTTGATTGACTGGGTTTCAAGCAGTATCTTGTTTCGAGCACCTGAATACCCCTTGCCAGCACCCCCAAGCTCATCTCTGCAGTCTCTGAAATCCACTTCTCCAGCTAACTCTGTCCTCACTGATTCACCACATTTCCCTGACTACAAGACATTGCCCATTGCACTTAACAGTGCCCCCACCTTTGCACTTGCCTATTACCTTAAGGGCTTTGTGCAATTTGCACTGACATTCTGCCCTTAGGAAAGCAACCACTGTTCTACCTTCATCATTTCTGAACTAGTTGATTTCTCTGGAGTCCCTCTGGAGTATTAGGACTTTGCAGATGTGTTCAGCAAGAGCAAAGCATCCAAACTTGCCCCACACTGCAAATTCAATCTAAAGATCAATTTGAAAGAAGGAGCATCCCCTCTGATAGGTATTACATATTTCCTTTTCCTATCCAAACTCAAGTCTCTCTGAGTGTTCCTTGATAAACATCTCTCTAGGGCTTCGTCCACCCTTTCTCTTCCACTCAACTACCCCAGTACTCTTTGTCCACAAGAAGAACAGCTTACTCCATCTCTGTGTAGACTTCCATGGACTCAATAAGATCATGAAAAAAGACTACTATCTGCTTCCATGCATTTCCGATCTCCTAGACACTTCAAGCTATACCAAAATTTATACAAAGCTCGATCTCTGGCATGCATATCACCTGGTCCACATCACTGCTAGAAATGAATGGAAAACATCCTTTTGAACATGCTATGGATCATATAAATGGCTAGTAATGCTATTTGGTCTTATCAATGTCTCTATGGCTTTCTAGTGGTTTATATATTCCATCTTTGTGGATTTTCTCAACATCTCTGTCATTGTTTATCTGGATAACATCCTCATCTTCTCTGAAGACCACATGAAACACAAAAAGCATGTCCAGGATGTACTCCAGCATCTTTGGAAACATAGACTTTATATCAAGTCTGAGAAGTGTGAATTTCATACTGAATCCACTAAGTATCTTAGACACTAGCTCTCTCTGACTGGACTTTCCATGTCCCCCAAAAAGGTAAAGGCTATTGTTGATTGGCCTAAGCCCTGGAAAGTCTAGGACATCCAGTCTTTCCTAGGATTCACAAACTTCTACTAGCAATTCACCACCAACTACTTTGAACTTGTTATTCTACTCACCTACCTAACCCACAAAGGCAGTCTATGGAATTCACTCTGCTTTCCAGTGCCTCAAAGATGCTTTCACCTTCACTCCCATCCTTACCCATTGGGTTCCTAATGCCCTGCTAATTGTTGAGACAGACACATCTGACTATGCCATCGCCAGCATCCTCTCCATCCAATGTCCAGATGATGAAATCTACCCCATAGCTTTTTACTCCCACACTCTTTTTACTCTGGAACTCAACTATAATATCCATGACAAGGAATTGCTAGCCATTCACAAGTTCTTCTGGACTTGGCAGCACTACCTTGAGGGCTCTAGAACTCCGATCAACATAGTTACAGACCACAAGAATCTAGAGTATTTTGCAACCATCAAACTCCTGACCTAGTATCAAGCCTGGTGGTCAGAGTTTTTCTCACAGTTCAACATGGTCATCTGCTTCTATCCCAGATACCTAGATACAAAGCCTGACTCCCTTACTAGATGCTGGGATGTCTACCCCAAAAAGAGAGACAGAGACTATATTCACCCAAGAACAACTTGTGTTGTCCCTTAGGGCAACAATTTTAGCAACTCTGGTCCTTTGGACCAGTACATTGTTTAACATTGAGTCTCTACATAGACATTCTGTCCACTCTCTCCTCTGACTCTATTACCTCCATTCACATGTTCATCTCCAAATCCTCCAACTCTTGCTGGACCATTGACTCCAAAGGCTTCTTACATCCAGATGATCACATTTATGTCCCTAACACTAACAATCTCTACCTCCAAGTTCTCTAGCACAAGCATGATCACCTGCTCTCTGGTCACTTTGGACAAAACTAGACATTGGAGCTCATCTGCCATGAATACATCTGGATGGGCATTTGGACATTTGTCAAGGACTACATCTTGTTCTGTACAGCTTGTGCCTATGCCAAGGTCCCCAGATATAAGCCCTACAGGCTCCTAAAGCAACTTCTAATTCTAGAAAAGCCATGGAATTCAATTACCATGGATTTTATTGAATAACTTCCCTTATCCTCTGGACATACCACCATCTTAGTTGTCATGGACAGATTGTTCAAACAATGCATTTTTATCCTGACTGACAACAAGGTTACATTCCTGGAGCTAGTAAAATTATTCTTGCTTCATGTCTTCTCTAAGCACAGAGTCCCCTCACATATCATCTCCAATCAAGGCTTGAAGTTTGTCTTCCATTTCTTCCAGTCACTTGGCAAGGTACATGACATCTGGCTTTACTTCACCTCCAGTTATCATTCAGAGGGTAATGGACAGACAAAACAAATAAACCAGATACTAGAATAGTACCTCTGGATTTACTGCAACTACCAGCAGGACAACTGGTCTGAACTCCTGCCCCTTGTAGAGTTTGCATACAACAATGCCCCAAATGCTATAACCAGTGTTTTACCATTCTTTGCCAACAAAGGGTATTATCCCAATATTTTCATCTATCCCAAATGCAACTTTACCTCTGCCCAAGCCTGAAAGTACTCTATCAACCTTGATTCCCTCCACAATCTCCTCTGAGAGAAGATAGCCCTTGCTCAGCAGCATTATCAAGGACCTGTGGATGCCAAACAAACTTTGGTACCAGACTTCAAAGTCAGTAACCAGGTCTTCATCAAAGTAAAGTATTTCTACTTCATTTAACCCTCTAAAAAACTCTTGGAAAAGAACTTGGGTCCTTATGAAATCATTACTCAAGCAAGCTCTTTTTCATTTACTTTCTAGTTCCCAAAGAACATGAAGTCTATATATCCAGTCTTCCATGTCTCTCAGTTAGAGCCCTCCATTCCAAATATAATTCAAAACCACATATAGTCACCTCCACCTCTGGTTGAGGTTGACAGCAAACCAGAAAATGAAATTGCAGAAATTCTTGATTCAAAAGTAAATCAAAGAAGACAGAATTATAAACTCCTTTATCTAGTCTAGTGGTGTCAAGAGTGAACTGACTAAGTCCTGCGTAACTCCGGAACTCCGGAGTTGAGGTGAGTGGGGCGTTGGCTTCACCTTATGTGGTGCGCTCTTGCACTGGAATCATGCCCTGGTATTTCAGATAGAAGGTCTGAGGTCCGAGGTCCGGGGTCTGAAGGTCTGAGGTCTGGAGGTCTGAGAGTTGAAGGTCTAAGAGTTGAAGGTCTGAGGGTCAGAGGGAGGAGAGAGGGTGTCAAGCTCTCAATGAAGGTCACAGGAGAACGAGAGGAAGATAGACTCAGTCGTTTATGTCGATAGTCTATGTCAATATTCGAACTGAGGTTTACAGGCAGTAAACTACAGAGCTTTATATACAGGAGGAGAGCTAGATGACTAACTCTGGAGTCGGAGTAAAGTAAGTACCGGAAGTGTCAAGTGTTGGCTCTACTGAGTCAGAGCCTCAGGATCATGCTCCGAGTGAGCAATGACATCGAAGTAGTTCTAATACCGAAGGATGAAGCATATGTAGTTTGGAAGAACGGGAACAGAGGCAAATGAGAAATGGAAGTCATAGGAATTTACTAATGTCAGTCCAGGCAAAGTGAACAAGAGAGAAAAGCAGAAAAGAGTCCAGAGTTATGCCGAAGTATGTCCGGAGTATTTGGAATTGGGCTTTGAGGCCCGGATATGACAAGTGGTCCAGATATAAAGGAACTGACAAAGAAACTTCATGGCTACTAGCAACAGAATTAGGTCATGCTTCAGAACTCATATTGGACTTCCATCTCTGATATCTGGACAAATCTTGACCTCATTCCACTTGATTTCAACATTTGTTGCTCATGCAAATTTTTCTATTTTATACTTCATCATTATCCTTATATTCTGCCCTTGCCACTTCTGCTCCCTCTGCTACCAACCCTGCCACCTCCATCTCTCCATTCTTCTCCTTTGACCCAGACTCATTTTCATCATTCAGGTAGATCTCCATCATCTTGAAGTCCATGCTCTGCTTTTTCTTTTCAGTTCTGCAAATCAATGGCATCACATGACCCTTAATGGCCTTCAAGGGTTCAGGCCTAAGAGGGGGATACTATCATATCCCAGAACTCCAAAGTCCAACTCCAGACACTCTAGTCTTATTTTGATATAACTCTGAACCATTTCATGTTTTCTTTGTAGTTATTGCACTCAGACTTGAACATTAGTAACTTATTATGACTCCATTGCTACTCATAACCTTATGTTCCATTTCTCACTTAAACAACCCTAATACCAGTGCTCACCTAGAAGCACAGCTCTGAGGCTGTGCTCCAGAATCATTTTCCTTCTAATCCCTCTGGTATATACTTTCTTCTGACTCTAAACTTAGTTATTCGATTCTTCTCTGTATATAAACTCCATACTTTATATTATATCTTCTCAGTTCAAACATCAACATGACAACAAAATATAACCTTTTCTCTAGAACTTGAAGTTCTCCCAATCAAACTCCTTAAGTCATTACATGACTTAAGCTCCAACTTACCTCTGACCTCCAATCCTTCATTCATAAATCTGGGACATGGATCCCTTGCAAGGGTGTACCACATAAGGTAAAGCCAAAGTTCCATCTCTCTGACCAACTTTGAAGTTCTACAGTTATACCCAGAGTTTATTTGCCTATCTAGCTTACAGTTTAACACTAACCTAGCATTAAGTCTGCTGGTTGGAGTTTCTCTCACAGTTTCACATGGCATTTGCTTCTGTCCCAGACACCTGGGTGCAAAACCTGATTTCCTTACTAGACACTAGGATATCTATCCCAAAAAGGGAGATAAAGACTATATGTAAGTAAATCTACATAATTTCCAACCAATATTCACCCAAGAACAACTTACATTATCCCTCAGGTCAACAATTCTAACAACACTGGTTCTCCAGGCTAGTATGTTGTTTGACATTGAGTCTCTATACAATGACATCCTGTCCACTTTTCTTTCTGACTCTATTGTTTCTATCCACATGTTTACCTCTAAATCCCCCAACTTTCACTAGACTATTGACTCCAAAGATTTCTTATGTCTAGATGATCACATCTGTGTTCCTGATGCTAATAATCTCTATCTCTGAGCCCTTCAGTATAAGCATGATCACCCATTCTTTGGTCACTTTGGACAAAACCAGACATTGAAGTTTATCTGCTATGAATACACCTGGCTGGGCATTCAGATGTTCATTAAGGACTATGTCTCATCCTATGCAGCTTGTGTCCATGCCAAGGTCCCCAGACATAAGTTCTATGGGCTCCTGAAGCAACTCTTAATTCCAGAAAAGCTATGGAATTCAATCTCCATGGACTTCATTGAATAACTTTTCCCATTCTCTGAATATATCACCATCTTAGTCATCATGGATAGATTGTCCAAACAATGCATTTTTATCCTGACCAATGACAAGATGATATTCTCAGAGCTAGCAAAATTATTCCTACTCCATGTCTTCTCTAAGCATGGAGTTTCCTTACACATCATCTGTTATATCCTGGAACTCCAGAGTCCAACTCCAGGCACTCTGGGTTTACTCTAATGTAACTCTAGACCATTTCATGTTTCCTTTGTAGTTAATACACTCAGACTTATACATTAGTAACCCACCCTGACTCCATTGATTATTCATTCCCTTACATTCTATTTCTTGCTTAGACATCCCTGATACTAGTGCTCGCCTAGAAGTATAGCTCCAAGGCTATGCTCTGAAATCATTTTCTCTCCAACCCCTCTAGTATATACTTTCTTTCAACTCTGGACTTAGTCATCTGATTCTCCTCTGTATATAAACTCTGTACTTTGTATCATACCTCCTCAGTTCAAATATCAATATAACAATATAACTACCCTCCAGAACTTGAAGTTCTCCCAATTAGACTTCTTAAGTCATTGCACAACTTAAGCTTTAACCTACCTCTGATCTCCAATTCTCTGTCCATAAATCTGGGACATGGATCCTTTGCAAGGGTGCACCACATAAGGTAAAGCCAAAGTCCCACCCCCTCTGACCTAACTCTGGAGTTCTGTAGTTGCCACTGGAGTTCATCTATCTAACCCAGAAGTTTAACATCATCTCTGATTGAGGCTTGGAGTTCATCTTCCATTTCTTCCAGTCACTCAGCAAGGCACCCAACATCTGGCACCACTTTATCTCTAGTTACCATTCAAAGGGTGATGGACAGACAGAACAAATAAACCAGACACTGGAACAGTACCTCTAGATCTACTACAACTACCAGCAAGACGACTGGTCTGAACTCCT
>JBBPKC010000456.1:5838-18395 GCA_038089055.1 Tylopilus aff. balloui
AGGCTACATAGCTTGACGCGCATCGTGGGAACATGCGTGGTATGACGCGTCCAATGTCACTGGTGTGCTACTCAGCACACCACCATGGCGGACGATACGATCCTACCTATCCCTAATCTGAGTCTTCCCCAGCAAGTGTTCATCTTACTCTCTCCGTCACTCAAGCACCTCCATGACAATGCCAGGACCCAGTTGCTTGATGGAATCAAGGCGGACAGTGCGTCCACTCATTTGCTGACATGAATCCGTTCCGTTGGATGTCCGTTTGCGACCAGAAATGGCCCCGTATTATCGGCTGGTCACGTCCTCCAGTGCTCTTGTTTCCGACCCGACGCTCCTTGAGGAGATGGAGAAAGGGAACGAGGACGAGCTCAAAAAGCTGGACGAACGGCTCGCTGAGGCCGAGAAGACGGAAGGAGAGTCGGAGATTTCAGACGCACTCAAAGCGCGTGCGAACCACTTGACGCGGATAGGTGACAGGGTATGCCAGTGGGTCCCGTGTCACGTTGCTGAGCTAACCCATCGAACAGGAGCGCGCGGTCGCAGCGCAGAAGCTAGCACTAGAGAAAACTCCTGGACTTGGATCAAGGATAGATATATCCCTTGCTCTCATTCGGATCGGGTTATTTTTCAGCGATAACGCTCTCATCACCCAGAACCTTGAAAAGGCCGAAAAGTTAGTCGTGTCCCTGACGTTCCGTGTGCTGCTTGAAAACAGCTTGCAGATTCATCGAGGAGGGCGGTGACTGGGACAGACGAAATCGCCTCAAAGTATATCGTGGACTGCACGCAGTCTCCATTCGCCAATTCAAGACTGGTGGCGAGCTCCTGCTTGACGCGCTATCCACGTTCACAGCTACAGAGTTAATCACCTATACCGATTTTGTCGCTCTCACCATCATCATCAATACGTTGACTCTCAAGCGGCCAGATCTGAAAAAAAAAGTTGTTGTCTTCCCTGCTTGCGTACTGCAACCTGAGAAAGCTGACTCTCGTTTCAGCTCGTCACCGCTCCAGATGTCATCTCCGTCTTACCCGAGCTCCCTGTTCTCGGCGACCTCGTAAATAACTTGTACGACTGTCATTACGCCAAATTTTTTGTCGCACTCGGTATGCGTTTTTTGCACCCACAATGGGTTGGTTTGGCGGAATGAGACTGATGGACCTATTTCATCTCAATTTCCCCGAACGACCGTCTCCCACACCATGACCACGCCCTCAGCTACCCTAGAGCAAACTTACCTCCTGCCCTCGCGGCTATTGTCTCCGCACACCCGTCACTACATCCGAGAGATGCGAATCCTTGCGTACGGTCAGCTATTGGAATCATACCGGAGTGTCACACTGGAAAGTCTAAGCGGCGCATTCGGAGTCAGCGTTGACTTCACTGACAGGCAAGTCAAAGTTCCCTTCTGGAGGATACAACGACTGAATACGACTTTCAGTGAGCTGTCGCGACTTATAGCCAATGGACGGTTACACTGCACGATTGACAAGGTGCATGGGATCGTGGAAACCACGCGACCGTCGCTCAAGAGCGCCCAGTACGAGAAGGTGGTGAAGCAGGGCGATATTCTTCTTAATTCCATACAACGATTGAGTAAAGTGTTGTATTAACGCCACGTCGCTTTCCGCAAGACGAATGTTTTGCTGTGTAGTCACCCACCTTTTTGGTGCATATGACTTGTGGGCGTGAGTGGGAATTCGACCAGATGACTTCACCCTGTCCAGGCCCATCATGACTTCGAGGCCAGTCAGCCTTCATTACCGAACTTTTACCACGCTTATTCCCCTCTCGGTCGTCGCTGTAGGTGTTGGTTGGAGTCTGTTACGCGGGAACAGGACTCGGAATGTGGTGATCTGGCCACAACCCCACCAACATCCCATCTATTGGTTTGACGACGGTTCTGTAATCGTGAAGGTGTTTGACAACAAGACCGATGGCTACGATCGTACCGTGCTGTTCAAGGTTCACGAATCTATGCTGCGACGACATTTCAAGGTTGTTCTGGAGCGAGAGTTGGAAGAAAACTGCGAGGTTCCTACCGTGACCATTCCGCTGGCGCTCGGTGTGCAAGTCCGGGATTTCACGTCGTTATTGGCGCACCTCTACCACGACATGTGAGCACCTACGTTCTGGTTGGAATCACACCCTCGATCATTCAAACGCCTCGTTCATACGGCACAGCCCATTATCACTAGAAGCACCCTTCCAACACGTTGCTTCCATCCTCCGCGTGTCTTCACCCGAACAGTTGGATCTTCCGTCTGTGCATGCCCTAGCGAGATCTTATTTTGTTTCCATGTTTCCCGGTGGACCGTCTCCCTTTGTTCACCCTGGTCATCTCGAAGAGGCATTGAATCTCTCCCTACGGTACAATATTACTTCTGTGAGTCATCCACCTCTATCACCTACCGGACAGACGGCACTCGTCGTGGTGGCTGCCCGGGAAAACTAGCGTATGCGTATCGCTCAACCGATGAGTCATAGGTCCAGAAAGGCATTTATTACAGCCTTGTGACGACCACCGATTTTGAACCCAGCTCGGGTGCTCTGGACGACGAAAACGCGATACCATCGAAAGAGGTAACCCTGATGCCCATAGACGTTGCGCGTTGCCGAAATCTCATGCACGGGATCATTGACCATTTTACCCCTGTCCTATTTGAACCGGTGTGTCCAGTCATCTCCATCGCCATGTTTTTCTTCGCCTGGCTCCCGTTGGTCGCGACGGTGTCGGTGTTTTTTCCTCTCGTTGGAATGTCGTCGACGTCCACGCCTGACATTTTATTCTCACTGCGCTTGGTCGTTGAAATCCAAGCTCAGGCATTTGTGTACTCATTCGTTTCTTCTGTAGCCTGTGACACCACACATGGCGTGTACCAACGTATTGGCAGACAAATGGTTTCCTCTGGTTTTACAGTCTGCAATAGCGGGGGATAGCGTTTACAAACCGCTAGAGGCCCTTGAGCACCTGAAGCAAATCAACTGGGAGGCGGAAGGATTGTGTGCTGCATGTGTCAGAGAGAAAAGAGAAGAATGGACAAATGGACAGGAGGAAGTGTGGGACAAGATGGATGCCTGGCTGAAACCGGTCGGAGGGTCGAGGTAGGGTGGGTGATTTCACGGGATTAATGTTCATCAACAGTACCCACTGCTACGGAAACTGGTGGCGCCGTCGGTGGTTGGAATTGTTAGTACGTCATTCGGTGGGTGCCAGACCGTCAGCATCAGTGATATTTCATGTGTGACCGTGCCCGCCCGCTTCTTGTCAACGGACAAGGGGAGATTGCGTAACGAAATATAGGTCCTTCCTCTCTACCTAGCCGCCCTTTCTGTGGATCGTCGATGCGGATTCCAGCACACGTTGCCCAGGACTCGCGGTGACCAGGCATCAGACAGTCTTCCAATTTACCTTCACGCCGCAGCCGCGGCTGAGCACAGCTTTATTGTGGGCGCGACACTGCTGGCAAGCGAGTGCTCGGCAGCCCCAAAATTGCATTTCATCTCTATCCGCTCGTCCATCCATATTAGCCACTCCTCGCGTTGATGGCAGAGGAGGCTTGGTGGTCCGACTATTATTCCCATCCACGAAGGTGCCAACTGTCGTCGTTCTGCGGTCTCTTACGGAGCTCCGTCCGTCACAACTGTGATGAGTGGGCTAGGCCGGTTCACGCCGTCGCCTAGCGTAGGTACCCGTTTTCGAGTGCTCCTGACGCCGTAGCCAGGACACGCGCCTACGTGTGGGTGTCCCTGCTGGTCGTGTCGCTGACTGAAATACTGCACGTTGGCAAGCCACAGACCGTCGTTTTCATAATTCTGATCATTTGCACTGACAAGTGGCGCGCCATGTCATTTTTATCGTTTGTCTGGCCATTCTGGGATTCGTTGCAGCCTCCATTCTACGGTGGGCGTGTCCTGATTTTGCACCAGGCAGTTTGACAACTCATTCCCCGTCCACTAGACGGACGCCCACAGGCAATTGGTTGTCACGGTGTTTATCCAAATTGGTCCCCCAATCTCTGGCCACATTATTCGCGTCAGTGGTGGTGGCAGAGCCATCGGATACACCAGAAAATTGCGTATAAATATGCAGGTGGATCCCAGGACAGAATCAAGTTCCGTGTTTCTGACCTTGCCCCCAGTAGTGAAAAGAATACCCCAAGACACAGCATTTTACTCTAGCGGGATGAACGTGCCACCGAGAAAGTCTTCGCGTAGTCGGTTCCGATATCGTCGATGTGGCGTACACGACTTGACATACGAAGACGCCGATCCCCCTTCACTTATGTGGCGAATATACTCGCTATCGGAGGGACTCCAAGCGGTTTACGAGGAAATGCCCCACGTGAGGAGACAGCTCGTCGATACGATCACACTCGCTCAGGCTGAATTTGTTGTGTACATGATTACCACCATTTGGCGGAGCGTTTACTCTGCCATCAACCTTTACTGGTTGAGCGTCTTGTTTGACGTGGTATGTCGTACTCGCTGTTCATACCAAACTATTTTTATCCCCAGCAGCCCGAGGAGGGTTTTATAGACAGGTCCCCCGCCATTTCCTGGATTTTGTGTGCTATGGTCAACGTGGCTGCTGAACGTGCACAGTAAGTGTTTTCGAAAACAATGTATGCATGGTTGTTGACCCTGCACGTAGTGCTCGCTCACTAGAAATTTTGACCATGCGATTTAGAGCACACTTTATACCCCAGCTGATCAGCGGTAGAGCAACTTACTCCGTTATCGTATTTCCCTGATGAGCCTTTCGCTTCCAGCCAGCATGAGGGCCGATCTACTCTCTATACAAGGTATGCTGCACGCTCGCAGAGTTCCGGGAGATCTAACGCGCCGTACATAGATTTGCATTCCATTTTTCCTATCCAAGGACGCTTCGAGTCTGAGTTTCCTGGCGGCCAATTTTTGAGACAACTCAGTCAGTTCATGCAATGCACCCTTGGTTTGGTTTCTCAGATGGTCGTCATGCTATATGTCATCGCCGGCAAACAAAACCCCGAATGGAAGGTACTATTGTGGCTCTGCATCGCGCGTGGACTCGTTTGGTGGCTTGCTCCGTCAAACATCATTGGCCGCTCAGGTCTGTTTCACTATAACTTTGGCTTCGTCGTTCGTTCAGTCTTAAAACAGCGTACATCTACTGGCCTAATAACTGCCATTTCCAGAGAATGAAAGCCCTTTTTGGCCTCGCTTTTTCGACTCAGTATAGAGCCAACCTCATGCTGGATGGAATGGCAAGTTCTATTGAGATCGGTATGTCCGGCTCCTCCCTCTCTTTTCGTCACATTCATTCCACCTACAGAATACAAGAGGTCTGCAGAGCAAATGGGTGACGTCGAGGACCTGGACCCTACTCCTTGGCGCACCGAACTTTTGCGAGAGTGGTACTGGGATGTTCTGATGGAGATCACTTTGGATCTCCCAATGGTACGGGACATTGTGCTCCCTATTCTCAGTTTCGTGGGTGAGCTTTTTTCAGGCTATATATACCTTGGTACACCCGACCCATTTATCCTCGTCGTCCATCGCTTCAATGGCGCTCCTGCAGCAAGCCACCAAATCTATTTCGTTGAGCCTTGGGCAGTGTACCGAACATATGCCGTCCTTGCTGGACATCTGCTTTCAATCCAAGCGGCTCTACGGCGCCATCAATCACCAGAGCACAATGCCACAGGGCACAGAACCCTTTCCTCGTCCAACGGACATGTCCTATGACGCAGGCATGAAGATTTCCTTTAGGTAACGTTACACATTTTCTCATGGGCACCGTGAACGTAAATGCTCGCTGGCGTTGCAAGCCATGTTTCATTACGATATCCAGGAAGTGATCGCTCCGCCCTTCTCGATGTTTCGTTTGACATCCTGCCCGGCGAGCTCGTCCTCGTTGTGGGCACCAACGGGAGCGGAAAATCGACCATGCTGAAATTGATGGCACGGCTGTTCGATCCGACCGCGGGCGAGATCCTCGTTGACGACCTACCTCTCATCCGCTATGACGTAGATCAACTCCGGGCTGCCATGGGGTTCCAGTCGCAGTCTCCTGTCGTCTATCCTATCAGCGTTAAGGAGAACATCGCGTTCGGTCTCCCACTGACTTGTCCCATCAAGAAGGCACACGTCCAGGAGGCGGCGCGGATGGGCGATTGTTCAGAATGGATATCGAGACTGTGCCAGGGATATGACACGCAGCTTCGGCCTTCGTTTGATATCGCACAGGGATGGATGGACGGCGTGTACGGGTATCCGTCCGAAGCGCTCAAAGGCCTGCTCGCCGGACACAAGGGCCATGTCGTCTCCATATCTGGTGGGTGGATGGCAACGTCGTTTTTTTTTCTTTATGCGCTGCGAGTCGTGTGTGTTTGCTCAAGACATATCCACAGACGGTGAAAAACAACGTCTCGCTGCGTATGTCCAACCCTCATACCTCCACACACAACGTCCAACTCACCACTCGTTTGACGCAGCGCACGCACGTTCATGCGTATCATACACCCGCATTGCACGACGCGACTCGTCGTCGTTGACGAAGCGACGTCCGCGTTGGATCCCGTCGCAGAGCGTAGCATCCTGACCACACTCCGCGACGTGCGCGCGGGCAAGACGGTTATCGTCGTCGCGCACCGGTTTCACCACCTCGCCCATGCCGCCGATCGGATTCTGTACGTGCGTCCTCTTCCCCTCGGAGCACGTCTTTGCTGATCCGCGACTGTGATAACGATGACGTGGTGTCCCCCACCACCTTGGGATAGATGCATCCAAGGCGGGCGAGTCGTCGGAAACGCTCCCCATGCCGAGCTGATCCACACGAATCGGGACTACGCTGCGCTGTACCACGCACAGCCCGAGATCGCGTGGACTGGTTGACTCCCCATCTGTCTCCTGCGTATTCACGCCTCCTTCCTCGTTTTGGAGGGCGTGTGCACCCTGCTTGTGATCATCGTCCTCTTTTTTTTTCCCGTGTGCACACCATTGGATAGGATGGCATGGCCCATCCCTCTTCCTATGCCATGTTTTTTATACGTACAGTATATATATCCATGGACGTATTTTTTCTTACACTGTCGAACGCCCGATTACTGTAAGCACAGATTGTTATGTCGCCTGGCAAGTCGGGTGCGCTGGGCTTGAAACGTGGCCTTTTCTCAAAGCTGCCAAATGGCAAAGTACTCTAATTCGGACGCTCAGATCAGCGCATCAGCAGACGAGTCCATGCCGACCCTTCCCAAGTTCGTTTCAGGATTCACCGTCATTCCGGTCGCCTATGCACACTCGACACATATCCTTTACGCCCGAGCCCACGTCTCGAAGTCTCAAGACACCGTATATCCAGAAGGACGGACCCTCTTCCTGGTCAATATCCCCGTGGATGCCACAGACCGTGAAATCGCACTCTTTTTCAAGTCTTGGGGGACAGTAGAACGGGTGCTGTACAATAGGAATCCACGGGAGACAGAGGCAGAGGCGGACGCGGAGGCAGACACGGACGCGGACCCGTCGCCGCCACCCTCACCGTCGCACCAAGAACGACGACCCCGACCGAAGAAACGAAAAGAGAACGCCACTCCTCCGAGCGTCGTACCACTCCCGCCAGTCCTGACACGCACACTCCGAAAGACTGGCGGCATTGGACACGTCATCTTTCTCGACGCTGCGTCGCTCGACAAGGCGCTCGTTCCTACGTCGGCGGCGGCGACGTCACTGCGACCCTGGCCGTCCTCGGAAGAGCCGCGGGGTCTCGCCCACTACACTGCGTTGTATGACGCCCAAAGGCCTCCGCTCGACATCGTCAAGGCGCACGCGGACACGTGGATGGAACGTTTCGAGTTTGATCTGGCCAAGACGAAGCAAAAGTCGGCGTATCGCAAGGGGGAGGCGATCGTGGACGAGGATGGTTTTACGCTCGTCACGAGAGGTGGGGCGTACGGACAAACGCTTGGAGGCGGCGTTGGGGTTGCAAGCAAGGTGTTTGAGAAAATGGGTCGGACGGGAGGCAAGAAAAAGAAGGAACACAAGGAAAAGGAGACGTTCTACGCCTTTCAAAAGGCAGAGAAACAGAGAAAAGGTGGGATGGCGTGTCGACCAACGTGCATTTTGGCTAAGACGTTCTTTGCAATTCTAGCTTTGCTGGATCTCAGAAAGAACTTTGAGGCAGACAAGGCACGCATAGAGAAACTAAAGGAGTCCCGGCGTTTCAAGCCTTATTGATCCCCAGAGTGGTGTTGTAGGACAGGAAAACTGGCGTAGTCATCGCCAATCAACCATGAGAGGAGAAAACGGAAAAAAATCTCTGAGTCAGCCATGGGGTCATGCGATATGTCTTCGATGAACTTGGAACCAGCGTGCGTCCAAACGATGTCGGTGATCATCGCCGGCAGGGTGACGTGGACGTTCATCCACGCTCGTGTTCTCTCTCAGGGATGTCTACTCGGTAGGAATGCTTGTGGTTCGGGCTACTCGTTTGAAGTATACGTTCATCGCGGAGCTGGCGACATTTGCGACGAGGAAACGGCACTCATCGAGTCCATCGAGGGTAAACAGGGAAAACCCCTTTGAAGCCACCTTTCCCTGCTGACGTCGGTCTCTTTGGTTGTCCAACAACCGTCGCAAACGTCGAGACCGTCGCCGTCGCACCTACCATTTGTCGACGCGGAGCAGCCTGGTTTGCTGCTTTCGGCAGAGAGCGTAATCAGGGAACAAAACTGTTTTGCATCAGTGGCCACGTCAACAATCCATGCGTCGTTGAAGAAGAGATGAGTATTCCCCTCCGGGATCTCATTGATCGACATTGTGGCGGTGTCAGAGGTGGATGGGACAATCTACTCGGGATCATTCCCGGTGGAAGCTCGGTACCCGTATTACCCATCGATAAATGCGCCGAGGTTCTCATGGATTACGATTCTCTGAAAGACGCACAGTCCGGTTTGGGCACGGGTGCGGTGATCGTCATGGACAAGAGCACAGACATCATTGCTGCTATCGCTCGGTTCTCCTCAGTAGGTCCCTCCCGAGGTCACCTGTACTCCCGCCTGAGGAGTTTCTAGTTTTACAAGCATGAATCCTGTGGTCAATATTCGCACCTAAACTGTCTGGAACAGCCAGCGTGGAATCCACTTCTCCCTTCAACCGTCCCCCGAATAACACCCCACCATTGGCTGCACGGAATGTGTCAATCCGAGTCTCGACCAAGGGCCGGAAATGGCGGATGAGTCCTTGAATTGGCCACGCAGCAGCGTCCCCGAGGGCACAGATCGTACGCCCTTCTACCTGTTTCCTGTAAACCACATCAGGTAACTATCCTGAGCCGGGAGCACCAAAAACTCACGTCAGCTCGAGAAGCATGTCGATTTCTCGACGGTGCGCACGCCCTTCGACCATGCGGTTCATCATGTTCATCATCCACGTCGTACCCTCCCGACAAGGTGTGCATAATTTGATAGAGCCAGGTGATAGAGTATAATGTGCACGCACCATGTTGGGCTCTTGTAATTTCGTGTCTACAGCTTCATCTAAGGACCTATATGGCAGAAGGCCCTAGTATGATGCAAATTTTCTCGCCATGCTTCCACAACGAACATTACATAGGTATCAATTTTACAAAGGGTATTCTCCCACTAACAGACTGGGCCCCATGGATCCCTCCGTAAACAGACGATTTCAGTTCACCTCGGGTTCCTGCCCTCTCGGCATCTTCTGCGGCGGTGACTTCGCCTTCTTCTCAGCTTTCAACCTGTCCATCTGCTCGTCTATCGTCCATCCTTCCCCCTGTTTTCGCTCTCTCAGAGAAGTGACTAGACAATCTCTCACTTGTTCGAACCTGCTCTCTAGCACCTTGGCGTGATTTTGCGCGAGCCGACAGAGTACGGTTGCATAATGCCAAGCTCCCACGGGCGTGGATATGTCCAGCCTCTCCACCAGTCGTTCGAAAAGGTACACAAACTGTCGGCAATAATGGAACGTCATCATCGACACGCGTGGGCGAGGGAGAGTGAATGGGTCAAACGCACGTCGTCGTCCCGAACGAGGGCAGCTGGTAGGACTGCGATTGGGCCGTCCGTCTGTACGCCGTACACAGGGACGTTCGTGATCCCGATGGCCTGAAGGAACTTGACTGACGCAACGAGGTACATCCTGAGCTGATTTGTACCTTTCATCAAATTGTCGGATGCCTTCTTGTATTCTGCGGTCAGGATTGGTAGCTCGAGAGATACGGCGCGCGTTCCGAGTCGAAGCCGCTGAGTCTGGGAAGCCAGTGCATCCATGGATTCCACCGAGCCCGTCCGCTGGCTGTCCGAACCCTTCAAAGGAAGGGAGACAGAGGACAACGGTATGGTATATCGGGTTCCGTTCATCGTCCCCTTACCAGGAGATACGTCCGGAACAGTCAAAGAGTTGCTTGGTGCCCCGGTTGACGCCTCGTCCTGACCCTCGTCCGGCCGGACTCTGGATCCGATTGCTGAAACCTTCGCCTTCTTTCTTTCTCTGTTTCCATCATCTCTTCGAACGGAAGCGGACCGGACGACCAGTGGGAAGTGACCGACGTCTTTGTGTGACACACCCGGGAGTTCGACCAGTAAACGTCCCAATGCATCACATCGTCCCGTCGACGGATCCTCACCGAGCTTGGAGATCGTCTCGGCCTCCGCCTCATGTTCGGTTACCAGTGTCCAGAGGGACCACTGAGAAAGGGCGAATGAAATACAGCGAAGCTCGAGACCATATTCATGGTGTGAACAACCTCGATCTCGCAACCAGCTTTCAAGGTCTGTCGGCGTCTGTTTGACGAGGCGCTCAATTAAATACTGGAAATCTAGTCGGCCACCACTATGAAAAATGTCGCTCTTGGGAAAACGGAGGGTAGTCTCTAACCTGCACGACGTCAACGCACGTTTAACTCCATAAACAAACACATACGTCGGGCGGGAGAGGGGATCTTCAAGAGATGCGATCGACTGTCCATCATTCAGTGCATTTGATCCATCCCTCTTCCCCGGCTCGACGAGACGTATGAAGAAGTCGAACAACAATCGATCGTGGTCATGCCGCCATGCCGCTTCATGCTCGCCCAGTTGTAGCCCCTTTTTTTCACGAGATCTGCGAGACGCTTGGAATATCGCCGAAAAACTTTGTTCGAGAATCCGCAAATCGATAGGAAACTCCTCCACAGGGATGCACCTAACTGCACCAGGTTGTCGCTTGAGTGCAGCCACGCTATCCAAGAGTTCTTGTATGCACGGCTCCAGTGCAGCGTCGACCAACGGGAGGTCTTGCTGAGGAACATTGTGAGGTACATCACGATGAGATTGTAATCCAGAGGTGCTCACTCGGACGCGCCATGTCTCGGGCCAGATGAAGCCCGTCATGGCACTGTACTCCTCACGAAACTTCGAATCGAATGGAATTGACTGTGGTATTACCCGACGATCGAACATCCAGCGATACACTCTAGAGTCATCCTTCTCAGTGGTTGCAGCAAATCTGCACAATAATCCTGGTGAACAGCTGCTGTCGAGCCCCTTGTATGCACTCACGCGGAACATGATAATGATGAACGAAACGTTGGAATACTACCAGCGTGTGCGTGCGGTTCACGAAACTCTCTATAGGGATAGTCAATCAAACGGATGGTTGTTCATGACCTTATGGCTCACGGGACCAGCAAACTTTTCTCCCCAGACGTAACGGACGAGGGAGGTGGTGGATCACTGCGACGAAAACATGGATCTCGATCACTAGCAAAAGACGAAGACTGTCTCACGATGGTTGTCTAGAGGTCGACTGCTGGGACGGTGGTGACGTCGTGGAACCAGGTCTACAAGGCAAATAGTGAGACACGGGAGAACATGTGGGAAACCAGGACACCTACGAGTCGGTCTTGGGTACTTTCTTGCGGGGAGGCATTATGCTGTTTAGCAGTGCGGATCAGCAATCGAATATACAACAAGTGGTAATGGTATGGAGGGACACACTCTTCGTCCGTCGAGTATCTCTGACTTTTAATCCACTGGATGATCATGTCCCGGGTACTGTGGATTTCTGGAATGGAAGCAGAATCTTCCTCTCGGGCACCCGTATCAATCCGCCAAGAAATTGACGAATCTGATTGTATCTCGCTGATAACTGCACCCACAGAGCGACTGACGGAGTCACAGATGCCATTCACGTGTGATTCCAGGCTGCACAGGAGCCGGGAGACGACAAGAGCCACCGAAGGCAAGGATAAATCGAGGTTGAACGGGGTTCCTATCTCCCCGAGATGAATGCGGGGCTCAACCAGCTCTCAGACGAGACATCTCGAAATGGGGATAGATTACTCACCAGAATGCGATCGGAAGCCGGGTCCTCTTCAATCCATCCCACGAATAATCTGATCGCTGTGCTGTACTTTGAGAATTCCACCCCAACTAACGGACCGTCAATGCCCCATACTCGCCGCTGGTACAGCAAACTGGACATCGAGAGCGGGAGTCGTTCCTCGTCAGCCATGCAGAGTACAGGCATATAGCAGACCGACGGTGGAGTTGCGGAGTGGGGATATGCGAGA
>JBBPKC010000457.1:0-18298 GCA_038089055.1 Tylopilus aff. balloui
CTCCGTTCGAAATACCGGGGCACGATTCCGGTGCAAGGGCGCACCACATAAGGTGAAGCCAACGCCCCGTTCGCCCCAACTCCGGAGTTCCGGAGTTGTACAGGAGTCCGTCCGTTCAGTCTTAACAGTTACGCCAGAATATGTCCAGAGTGTCTGGAATTGGGCTTTGAGGCCCAGATATGACAGTATCCCCCTCGTAGGCCTGAACCCTTGAAGGCCCTGGAGGTTCACGTGATACTGTTGATTGACGGAGTTAAAAAAAACGGAGTGGAGTGTGGAAATCTCCTGCGAGGTATAAAGTCTGGGTGCTCCACTACTGACCTCTCAGTGCTGTACCACCATGTCCGAGTATGCGGATATTCAGGAGTGGGACGATGAGCGCCTGGCGGAGTGTGCTGAGGACAGCGACGAGCTATGGGATGCAAAGGCGGCGGAGTGGAGGTGTTGGACGAAGGCGCAAAAGGAGGAGGAGTGGAGGAGAGCTGAGCAAGAGGCTGAGTGGCGACGTGCAGAGGCGAAGGCAGAGGCCTGGAGGAGGGTAAGTCTGCCACAGCGTGAACGGTCAAGGCTAATGGACTACAGGCAGAGCGGGTGGCAAGGGAGCAAGGCTCCAGCAAGGGAAAGGGATGAGCAGAGCCGGTGCCAGTGTGCTGGAGGTGTGAGGACTGGGGGCTGGACTGCACCCTCAGTCCAGGAAAGTCAATGGCGTGTGTGGAGTGCCGCAATGTGAAGGCGAGGTGTGAACGGCCTGGCCAGGAGAGGACAGGGCTGGCAAGGAAACAGAAGCGGCATGCGAAGGAGGTGGAGTGACCTCAGAAGAAGACGAGGTCTGAAGGGGAGGGATCAGAGAGGGCGTCGGAGATGGCGGATTGTGCCCGGATTATCATGATGGTGATCTGGGACCACTGGGACACGATCAAGGGGCGACTCAATTGCCTCACGATCATGGTGTCCCAACTGGTGGACCTCAAGACAAGTGAGGTCTACCCAAATGACGAGTGCGAGGAGGACGAGGAAGACGGGGAGGACGGGGAGGATGACGAGATCGGAGCGGTGGAGATGGAGGCATTGGCGACAGAGGAGGAAGAAGCCGGGAGGGTGGAGTTGGCGCGGATGATGGCGGAGGATGGAGAAGGGGAAGAGGACGAAGAGGACGAGGACGAGGAAGTGTAGTAGATAGTCTTGCAAATGTTAACAGATTTTTTCGGGTCAAGCGGAGTGAGGTCCAGGCTTCTTCGGATACCGGAGATGGAAGTCTGCGACAAGCTCCAAAGCATGACCTAGTTCAGTTGCAAGTAACCACGAAGTTTCTTCATCAGTCTCTTCATATCCGGACCACCGCACCAAATATAGGAGTTTGCAGTTCCGTTGCCTTTGATCTATCTTTGAGTCAAGGATTTCTGATATCTCATATTTCGGTTTGCCATCAACCTCAACCGGAGGCGGAGGCGATTGTGCACGGTTCGGAATGGTATTAGGGGTTGCGGGCTCTAGTTGAGAAACATGGAAGACCGGATGCACGGACTTCATGTTCTCCGGGAGCCGGAGGGTGAACGAAACAGTGCCGGCTTGAGCTATGATTTCATAAGAACCTAGATTTTTCTCGAAGAGCTTCTTGGAGGGGCGTGTGGAGTGGAAGTATTTTGTGTTGACAAAGACCTGACTACTGACTTTGAAGTCCAGTGCCGGATTTCGCTTGGCATCTGCAGGTCCTTGATATTGTTGCTATGCTAGGGCTATTTCTTCACGGAGGAGACTATGGAGGGAGTCGAGGTCGACGGAGTATTCTCGGGCTCAGGCAGAGGTGAGGTCGCGTTCAGAATGGACGGAGATGTTCGGGTGATAACCTTTATTGGCGAAGAATGGAGAGACACCAGTGGTAGTGTTCAGAGCATTGTTGTAGGCAAACTCCATGAGAGGCAGGAGCTCAGACCAGTTGTTTTGCTGGTAGTTGCAATAAATCTGAAGGTACTGTTCCAGGGTCTGATTCATTTGCTCTGTTTGTCCATCACCCTCCGGGTGGTATCTGGAGGTGAAGTGAAGTCGGATATCTAAGGCTTTCCCGAGTGAGCGGAAGAAGTGGGAGACGAACTCCGAGCCTCGATCGGAAGTGATGTGCGAGGGAACTCCGTGCTTGGAGAACACGTGGAGCAGGAATAGTTTTGCTAACTCCGGAGATGTCACCTTGTTGTCGGTCGGAATGAAGATGCACTGTTTGGACAATCGGTCCACAACTACAAGGATGGCGGTATGTTCGGAGGACGGAGGGAGTTATTCAATGAAATCCATGGAGATTGAATTCCATGGCTTCTCCAGAATGGGGAGTTGTCTCAGAATCCCGTAGGGCTTGTGTCTGGGGACCTTAGCGCGGGTGCAGGCTGTACAGGAGGAAACATAGTCTTTGACAAAGGTCCGGATGCCTGGCCAAGTGTATTCGCATCGGATGAGTTCTAAGATCCAGTTCTGTCCAAAGTGTCTAGAGAGCGGATAGTCATGTTTGTACTGGAGGACTCGGAGGTGGAGATCATCTGCGTCTGGGACGTAGATGCGATTATCTAGATGGAGGAAGCCTTCGGAGTCTATGGTCCAGCGGGAGTCGGAGGATTCGGAGTCGGACATGTGGACAGATGCTAAGGGATCGGAGGGGAGCGCAGACAGGATGTTTCTGTGAAGGGACTCGATGTTGAACAGCATACTGGCCCGGAGGACCGGAGTCGCTAAAATCGTTGCCCTGAGGGACGATGCAAGCTGTTCTCAGGTGAATATGGAACAGAAGTTCTGGGGGTTTACAAGCGCATAGTCCCTATCCCCCTCTTGGGATAGACGTCCCAGCATCTAGTGAGGGAGTCGGGTTTTGCACCTAGACATCCGGGGCGGAAGCGGATGACCATATTGAACTGTGAGAGGAACTTCGACCACCGGGCTTGTCGCCGGGTCAGAAGTTTGGTGGTTGCGAAGTATTCCAAGTTCTTGTAGTCCATGACTACGTCAATCGGAGTTCTAGAGCCTTCAAGGTAGTGCTGCCAAGTCTGGAAGAACTCGTGGATGGCAAGCAATTCCTTGTCATGGGTGTTATAGTTGAGTTCGGGAGCAGAGAGGGTTCGGGAGTAGAAGGCTACTGGGCGGATTTCATCGTCCGGACATCGGATGGAAAGAATGCCGGCGATGGCATAGTTAGAAGCATCTGTCTCGACGATCAAAGGGGAGTTGGGGATCCAATGGGATAAGATAGGGGTGGAGGTGAAAGCATCCTTAAGGCGCTGGAAAGCGGAGCAACAGGCGTCGTCGAAATTCCATGGAGTACCCTTTTGGGTAAGGTGGGTGAGCGGAATGACAAGTCCGGAGTAGTCGGCAATGAATCTCCGGTAGAAATTAGCGAATCCGAGGAAAAACTGTATATCTTGGACTTTTCGGGGTTCGGGCCAATCAACAATGGCCTTCACCTTTTCTGGAGACATGGAAAGTCCGGTCGGAGAGAGTCGATATCCGAGATACTCGGTGGAGTCGGTGTGGAATTTGCATTTTTCAGGTTTGGCATAAAGTCCATGTTTTCGGAGATGCTGGAGTACTTCCCGGACATGCTCTTCGTGTTTCACGCAGTCTTCAGAGAAGATGAGGATATCGTCCAAATAGATGATGACGGAGACATTGAGGAGATCTGCGAAGATGGAGTTGATGAACCGCTGGAAAGCCACGGGGGCATTGGTGAGACCAAATGGCATGACAAGCCATTCAAACGATCCATAGCGCGTCCGGAAGGATGTCTTCCACTCATCTCTGGCAGCAATGCGGACTAGGTGGTATGCATGCCGGAGATCGAGTTTGGTGTAAATCCGAGTGTGGCTTGGAGCGTCCAGGAGATTGGAAATGTGGGGGAGTAGATAGCGGTCCTTCTTCGTGATCTTGTTAAGTCCGCAGAAATCTACACAAAGGCGGAGTGAACCATCCTTCTTGCAGACGAAGAGTACCAGAGCAGCATGAGCAGAGTTGGATGGGCAGATGAATCCCATGGAGAGGTGTTCGTCAAGAAATACTCGGAGGGACTCGAGTTCAGATGTGGAGAGGGAATAGGTAGTTCCTATTGGCGGAGATGCTCCTTCTTCCAATTCGATCTTCAGGTCGAATTCGCAGTGCGGGGCAAGCTTGGATGCCTTCCCCTTGCTAAATACATCTGCAAAATCATGATACTCTGGAGGAACTCCGGAGAGATCAATTGGTTTGGAGTCGGCGGAAATGGAGTGGAGATTGCTCTCCTGAGGGCGGAGTGACAGAGCAAACTGCACTGAGCCCTTGAGACGACAGGCGAGTGTGAAGGCAGGAGCACTAATGAGCGCTATAGATGGTGCCTTGCGGTCATAGGTACGCAGTGAATCAGGGTCGGAGTCAGCCAGAGGAATGAGTTCTGAAGGCTGCGAAGTTGAGCTCGGGTTTGCTAGCATGGGACGCTCGGATGCTCGGAATGAGATACTGCTTGTAACTCAATCAATTAACGGATTGTAGCAGGCGAGCCAGTTGTGTCCTAGAACAATAGAACAAGAACCATCTAGCGGAGTGACATAAAATGTCGTCGGAGTAATATCACTGGTCAAAAAACGGACGGAGAGGTTAATGGCTTGAGTCACAGAGGAATTCGAGGTGCTATTGAACAAACGGAGGAATAGCAGAGGGACGGAGTAGGTTGAAAGTCCGTTTTTCTTCACAAATGTCGAATCTATGAAGGAATCGGAGGAGCCGGAGTCTATTAATGCGGGAAAAGGAGGGATGTTCTGGGAGACTAGGGAGATGGAGGGTAGGAGTGATTTTGGAGTTGAGAGAGCAGACGCGTTGAGCTGGATCTCCTTGGGTGCATGGGAAGAGACAACGCAACCTCCAGTCCATGCAGAGTCATGGAGGTCATGGACTATTTTTTTGCCTTGGTAGTGGCCTCCGGTTTGGTTTCCGGAGTTTCGGTCATGGCGGCGCGGCCTTTGGTTGAGTGGGAGGAAGACTTCGGGCATTCCTTAGCCTTGTGTCCTGCTTGGCCACAGAACATGTAGAGGTCGCTGTTGAAGTGGCGCTTGCATTCAGCCGCAGTAAGCTTACCGTCTTCCCTGAGCTTGGATGACAAGTCTGGTTTAGGAGAAGCGGAGGCTCCGGAGTTGTTGGAAGTGCTGGCAGACTTCCCTTGGGAATCCTTGGAGGTGCTGGAGGTGCCAGCAGACGAGGTGTGGGTTTTGTCGGATGTCTTGGAGGTGCTGTGAGGAGGCTTCGCCTGGCGGTTAACCTCGGACTTGCGCTCCCAGTAGCGCGTGTCGATGGCATGGGTGAGTTGGCAGAGTTTGGAGAGCGTGGGGGGTTTGCCAACTCGCGAGATTTCGTCTTTGATGCAGTCCGGAAGGCTGTTGTAGAAATGGTGCTGGAGGGTGCCTTCTCCGTAGCCCCAGACTTGCGAAGCTATCCTGTTAAATTCCACCACATATCTATTAATCCTTTGACCGTCCTTCATCGTCAAGTGGTCTAGTTGGTGCTCTGCATCTCCGACAGGGTCATGTGGTCCAAAGTTGGTCTACAACTCCAGGACAAACTCCCTGAAGTCGTCCATCCAAAGGGGACGGAGTGCGGGGTTTTCCATCTGGAGGAGGTCCGGTTCGAACCATTCCAGCACTATTCCCTTTAGATATGACTAGGCAAATGTGACCTTGGCACGGTTAGAGGCGAAGGCTTTTGGACGGTTTTGGAAGTTTAATTCGCATTGGACTAGGAAGACCAAGAGTTTGTGGGGATCTGTTCCGTCAAACTGGTCCAGTTCCTGGACTTTTGTCCATTGCGAGGGTTCAGAGGATTTCTTTCTTGAAGAGCAAGCGAGGACCCGGATAGCGCTTGCCAGGTTGGCGAGTGTGTCTTGTGGGATGCGTTCTTCTTCGTCAGATGAATCGGGGTCAAAATCGTCTGCTGGGAGGTCGGAGTCACTAGGGGGGTCATCTCTGGGTCCGTCCGGATCTACCGGATTGACACGGATGCTAGGAGTGTGAAAACTAGGGGGGTTGACAGGGTCACCAATGTCCGTGAGCTCTTCAATGTGCGCTCCGGGTGAAGGGGATCATGGAGGCCGGTGCACTTGAGATGCGGATGGAGTGTGCTGACGAGCGGAGAAGCTGAGAAATTGTTCGACGAGGTCAGGGGCACGACAGTTGCTGCTTAAGGCATTGAGAGGATTCTCGATAGCCCTTGCACATGACCGTGTCATGTGGATCGACATGGTTGGGGATTCCGATGCAAATGTGAGTTCGAATATACTGTTAAGACTGAACGGATGGACTCCTGTATAACTCCGGAACTCCGGAGTTGGGGCGAAGGGGCATTGGCTTCACCTTATGTGGTGCGCCCTTGCAACGGAATCGTGCCCCGGAATTTCAGGCGGAGGGTCGGAGGTTGGAGATCGGAGGACCAGAGGTCAGAGGGCCAGAGGTCAGAGGGCCAGAGGTCAGAAGGTCAAAGGTCAGAGGTCAGAGGGTCGGAGGTCAAAGAGAGGACATCAAGCCCTCAGAAGGGGTCATGGGGAGAGGATTAGGAGTTGGTTGTCAATGTTGATATTCGAACTGAGGTCTACAAACAGTAAACTATAGAGTCAAGTGTTGGCTCTACTGAGTCGGAGCCTCAGGATCATGCTCCGAGTGAGCAATGACATCGGAGTAGTTCTAGTACCAAAGGATGAAGCACATGTAGTTCGGAAGAACGGGAACAGAGGCAAATGAGAAACGGAAGTCATAGGAATTTACTAATGTCAGTCCGGGCAAAGTAAACAAGAGAGAAAAGCGGAAAAGAGTCCAGAGTTACACCGGAATATGTCCAGAGTGTCTGGAATTGGGTTTTGAGGCCCGGATATGACAGATGTTGGCTTTACCTTATGTGGTGCACCTGTCATATCCTAGGCTTCAAAAGCCAACTTTGGATCTTCTAGACAAACACTAGTATAACTCTGGACTATTTCCTATCTTCCACTTCATTTATTTCTTCCAGACTTACATTAGTAAATTCCTCTGACTTCTGTCTTCCATTTGCCTCTGTTTCTATTCTTCCAGACTACTCATACTTCCTTATGCTTTATCCTTTGGTATTAGAACTACTCCAATGTCATTGCTTACTTGAAGCATAATCCTAAGGCTCTAACTTAGTAGAGCCAACACTTGACACTTCTGGTACTTACTTTACTCCAACTCCAGAGTTAGTCATCTAGCTCTCCTCCCATATATAAAACTCTGTAGTTTACTGCCTATAGATCTCAGTTTGAATATCAACATAGATGACTGAGTCTATCTCCCTCTTGTTCTCCTATGACCTTCATTGAGGGCTTGACACCCTCTCTCTGTTACACTCAATAGAGGTTGACTGGGATTTCAACTTGAGTGGGGCACTCACAAGGAGGTGCCATCTTAATTACTCAAGAAGAGCTGAGGGTGAGGGACAATGACAATGACAAGGAAGGGATACTTCCTTCCTAGAGGTCTGAGGTCTTATTGAGGGTATCAAAAGGACACTTAGGCAAGAATGGCAAAAGGACTACATAGACAAATTGTAAGGTTTATAGGTGTTAAACTTTAGGCCAGATGGGCAAAGCTGTGGAACTCCAGAGTTGGGTCGAAGGGATGGAACTTTGGCTTTACCTTATGTGGTGTGCCCTTGCAAGGGATTCATGTCCCAGATTAATGGACAGAGGATTGGAGGTTGGAGATAGGTTGGAGCTTAAGTTGTGCAATGACTTAAGGAGTCTAATTGGGAGAACTTCAAGTTCTGGAGGGGTAGTTATCTTAATATTCAAACTGAGGAGATATGGTACAAAGTATGGAGTTTATATACAGAGGAGAATTGGATGACTAAGTCCAGAATCAGAAGAAAGTATGTACTAGAGAGGTCAGAGGGAAAATGATTCTGAAGCATAGCCTCAGAGCTGTGCTCCTAGGCGAGCACTGGTATTAGAAGTGTCTAAGCGAGAAATGGAATGTAAGGAAATGAGTAATCAATGGAGTCATGGTAAGTTAATAATATATGGGTCTAAGTGTATTAACTACAAAGGAAATGTGAAACAGTCTAGAGTTATATTGGAGTAGACCTGGAAAGTCTGAAGTTGAACTTTGGAGTTCTGGGATATGACAATAGGGTGGAAATGAGTGGGTTTAAATAGGGTAGTCCTGAGGTGACTGACTAAGCAACAAGTATAGCATAACAAGAGGAAAATGTAGTACTCGGCAGTTTGAGTATCAAGTGATTAACAAAGTTGATCAATAAGTGGGTAAGACATGCTAGAGGAGCAGAGCGAGAAACAAGGAAGTATGGAAAGGGCAAAAGACAAGAAAGATAAGAGAAGGAGAATTGGTTTGACATAGTAGGAGATGATAGAGAAAAAACCCAGGTGTTCTACAAGAATCAAGAAGAGATTACAATGAAGAAAAAGGACTATAACATTACCCCCTTTATACACTCGAGTCCTGATGAGCTAAACCCCCTCCCCATGGTCAAAGAGGATGTTGAAGACTCCCAGGGTGGACAGCAGATGGAGATAGTTATCTGTGAGATATCCATACTCATCACAAATTCCACAATGGCATTGGTGGCAGTAGTGTTCTCCATGCCCCCACATGGAGCAAAAATCACATTAAATCGTGAGACACTGAGTTTGATAATGTCCTGGTATGTATTCATGACAGGAGGTACATCAATACTGAGGGCAGTGGATATGTAGGTAACCACGATTTCAGTACTAAAAGCATATGGTATCTGGGGCAGTGATGGGGATGGTGTCTAGGGGCATAAGAGGTAGAACACAGGTAGGGAAGGTGAGGATGAGAGGTCGACCTTCTGATTCCTCATAGGGGTTGTTAGGGGATTCGATAAGAAGATGGATGGGAGTGGGCATGATATTGATGTGGATGGGCTCTGGGCTGGGGGAATACTGAGCGGGGACGAGTTGGGGGATAGTAGGGGTAGAGGATCAGGTGCATTCCAGGTACTTGAGCTATTAGAGCTTGTGTAGCATGTGGAAGAGAGGTCTGAAATAAGAAGTCAATATGGGCTGATCCAGAGTATGGATGTAATAAGAGAAGCCCTGGTCATGCAGAATATCCAGCAGGCAAGTCATAGTAGAATGAAGAGGGGAAAGAACTATGGATGTGTTAATGGGTTGATTACCTGGAGTAGCCACAGATAAAGCCACTATGGTGAGACAGGTTTAAAGGTAGCAAGCAATAAGGGCAGGGCATAAGATGTCCTCTTCCAGCTCCATGGCATGCTTAATGAGAAGCAAAATGTCAGGAAAGAGGATAACATGTGCTAAGAGAAGACAATGATGTTCTGTAGGTAGAGCCAAGACATTAATGGGTCAAGAAATAGCACAAAACATACATGAGAAGGGAAAGTAATCAACATGGGTAGAGGTTGGAGATGATGGTTGGGTAGAGAGATTGGATGTGGGATTGGACATTGTCTTTGATATGGGCTGCAATGGGGCAATGAAATGAGACGGGAGAAATTGTGGGTGATGATAAGATGGGAGATTCTTTGGTTTTGAGGTAGAGGTAGAGGTAGAGAAGGGTGAAAGTGATAAAGATGGTAAGGGAGTATATGAGGGTAGTAATCAGAAATGGAAGCATGGCAACTGGTAGATTTCAAAGATGGCAGGCCTTTTTGTAAGTGATGAGGATGAGTGGGAGAATGCACATAGGGGAAGCGAGGATGATAGGTCATCCACTTGGCCCTTCATAGGGGGCATTGGGGGATTCGATGAGGTAGTGGACTGGTGCGGGCATGACATCAATGCAGATTGATTCTAGACTTGGGGTATGACACAGGGGAATGATGACGAGGACAGTGGGAGTTGGGGGTCAGGTTCATTCAAGGTACTCGAGCTATTGGAGCTCATGCATAGTGCAGAAGAAGGGTTTGAAGTAAAAAGTCAGGACGAAATGATCCAGGGTACAGACATAGTAGGAGAATCCCTGGTCATGCAAGATATCCAACAGACACGTTAATGTGGCATGTAATGGGGAAAGAACAATAGAAATGTCAATGGGCTAGTCTCTCGATGTGATGGCAGTTAAGGCCATCGTCATGAGATGTGTTTGAAGGTAACAAGCAATAAGGTTGGGGCAAAGTACATCCCCTTCCTGTTCCATGGCAAGCTTGATAGAATGTAGAATATCAGGGGATAGTATCATATAAGCTAAGAGAAGATGACGATGTTCAATAGGTAGGGCCAAAGCGTCAATAGGGCAAGATAGAGTGTGGAACATACAAGATGTGGGGAAATATTCAACACGTGTTAATGCTGGGAAAGAGGGTTGGGTAGATGGGTTGAATGTGGGGTTGGACATTATCTTCGATATGGGCGGCAGAGGGGCAGCAGAAAGAGATGGGTGAGGTAATTGGGGATGGGGGAGTGGGGAGAGTTCATGCTTTTAGTCTGAGGGTGAGATAGAAAAGGGAGGTAAAGATGCAGATGACTATAGAGTACACTAGGGCGACAATCAAAAATGGGAGCATGGTAACCTGTTAAGAGTGAACTGACTAAGTCCTATGCAACTCTGGAACTCCGGAGTTGAGGCAAGCGGGGTGTTGGCTTCACCTTATATGGTACACCCTTGCAATGGAATCGTGCTCTAGAATTTCGGATGGATGGTTGGAGGTTGGAGGTCTGGGGTCCGGAGGTCTGAGGTCGGGAGATCTGAGGGTCGAAGGTCTGAGGATCAGAGGTCTGAGAGTCAGAGGTCTGAGAGTCAGAGGTCTGAGAGTTAGAGGGAGGAGAGAGGGCATCGAGCCCTCAATGAAGGTCACGGGAGAACGAGGGGAAGATAGACTCGGTTGTCTATGTTGATATTTGAACTAAGGTCTACAGGCAGTAGACTACAGAGTTTATATATGGAGGGAAAACCAGATAACTAAGTCTGGAGTCAGAATGAAGTATGTACTGGAAGTGTCAAGTGTTGGCTCTACTGAGTCGAAGCCTCAGGATCATGCTCTGAGTGAGCAATGACATTGGAGTAGTTCTAATACCGAAGAATGAAGCATGTGTAGTTCGGAACTATGGGAATGGAGGCAAATGAGAAACAGAAGTCATAGGAATTTACTAATGTTAGTCTAGGCAAAGTGAACAAGAGAGAAAAGTAGAAAAGAGTCTAGAGTTATGCTGGAGTATGTCCGAAGTGTCCGGAATTGGGCTTTAAGGCCCAGATATGACATAACTGGTGAACTTAGAGGTGGGCTTCTTGTTTATAAGTGAATAGAATCCACTTGGTGTGTCTAAGGTTAGTTTCAGGTTCCCAGGTATTTTTGAAAGATGGATACCCTTTCCACATGGTCAAGTACTGCCGTCGAGTGACAGTCCCCCTGTGGGCAATTATTTTTTCTACTTTATACTCTTCATGGTTCTCTATTTATGTAGACAGGGTTTGGGAAAGTTAGGGCCATGAGTGATGGTCTCCCTGTAGGGGGTTAGTAACAACGCATGGAATACATCATGGATTTTCCAGGTGGATGGGAGACTGTCATATCCCAGGCTTCAAAAAGCCAACTCCAGACCTTCTGGACAAATACTGGTATAACTCCAGACTATTTCCTGTCTTCCGCTCCATTCATTTCTTCCGGACTGACATTAGTAAATTCCTATGACTTTCGTTTCTCATTTGCCTCCGTTCCCATTCTTCTGAACTACATGTACTTCATCCTTCAGTATTAGAACTACTCTGATGTCATTGCTTACTCAGAGCATGATTCTAAGGCTCTGACTTAGTAGAGCCAACACTTGACACTTCCAGTATATACTTCATTCTGACTCCGGACTTAGTTATCCGGTTTTCCCTCCGTATATAAACTCTATAGTTTACTGCCTGTAGACCTGAGTTTGAATATTGACAAAGACTATCAATGTAGATGACTGAGTCTATCTTCCTCTTGTTCTCCTGTGACCTTCGTTGAGGGCTTGATGCCCTCTCTTCTTCCTCTGACCCTCAGACCTCTGACCCTCCATTCGAAATACCAGGGCACGATTCCGGTGCAAGGGTGTACCATATAAGGTGAAGCCAATGCCCTGTTCGCCTCAACTCCAGAGTTCTGGAGTTGCGCAGGACTTAGTTAGTTCACTTTTAACAGTATATTCAAACTGCACTTGCATCGGAATCCCCAACCATGTTAATCCGCATGACACAGTCATGTGCAAGGGCTATTGAGAACCCTCTCAATGCCTTAAGCAGTAACCATTGTGTCCCTGACCTCGTTGAACAGTTTCTCAGCTTCTCTGCTGGTCGGAGCACTTCTCTCGCATCTCAAGTGCACCCACCTCCACAGTTCCCTATGCCTGGTGCACACACGGAAGAGCTCATGGACATCAGCAACCTTGCCAAATCCCCTAGCTTCCTTTTCCTTAGTATCCACAGTCGTGCTGCCAAGACTGAAACTCCAGAAACCAAACTGAAGGCCTCCGCCGAGGCAAAAAAATAGTCCACAACCTCTGTGACTTCGCACAGATTAGAGGTTGCATTGCCTCTTCCCGTGCACCCAAGGAGATCCAACTCAACATGTTCACTCTCTCAACTCCGAAATCACTCCTACCCTCCATCTCCCTAGTCTCCCAGAACATCCTTCCTTTCCCCACATTAATAGACTCCAGCTCCTCCAATTCCTTCATAGATTCAACATTTTTGAAGAAGAACAGACTTTCAGCCTATTCTGTCCCTCTGCTATCCCTTCATTTGTTCAATGGTACCTTAAATTCCTCCATGACTCAAGCCACTAATCTCTCTGTCCGTTTTTTGACTGGTGATATCACTTCAATGACATTTTATGTCACTTTACTAGATGGTTCTTGTTCTATTATTCTAGGACACAACTGGCTCACCTGCTACAATCCATTGATTGATTGGGTTATGAGTAGTATCTCGTTCCGAGCATCTGAGTAACCCATGCTAGCAAACCCAAGCTCAACTTCGCAGCCTTCAGAACTCATTCCTTTGGCTGACTCCGACCCCGATTCACCGCGTACCTATGACTTGCAAGGCACCATCTATAGCACTCATTAGTGCTCCTGCCTTTGCACTCGCCTGTTATCTTGAGGGCTCAGTGCAGTTCGCTCTATCACTCCACTCTCAGGAGAGCAATCTTCACTCTGTTTCCACCGACTCTGAACCAGTTGATCTCTCTGGAGTTCCTCCAGAGTATCACGGTTTCGCAGATGTATTTTGCAAGGGAAAGGCATCCAAGCTCGCCCTGCATTGCGAATTCGACCTGAAGATCGAATTGAAAGAAGGAGCATCTCTACCAATAGGAACTACCTATTCCCTGTCCACATCTGAACTCGAGTCCCTCTGAGTGTTTCTTGATGAACACCTCTCCATGGGATTCATCTGCCCGTCCAACTTCGCTCATACCGCTCCAGTACTCTTCATTCACAAGAAGGACGGTTCACTCTGCCTTTGTGTAGATTTCTGTGGACTTAACAAGATCACGAAGAAGGACCACTATCCACTCCCCTGCATCTCTGACCTCCTAGATGCTCCAAGCCGCGCTCGGATTTACACCAAGCTCGATCTCCAGCATGCATATTACCTAGTCCGCATTGCCGCCAGAGATGAGTGGAAGACATCCTTCCAGACATGCTACGGATTGTTTGAATGGCTTGTCATGCCATTTGATCTCACCAATGCCCCTGCAGCTAACCAGTGGTTCATCAACTCCATCTTCACAGATCTTCTCAATGTCTCCGTCATTGTCTATCTGGACAATATTCTCATCTTCTCCAAAGACCACGTGAAACACAAAGAGCATATCTGGGAAGTACTCTGGCATCTCTGAAAACATGGACTTTATGCCAAACCCGAAAAATGCGAATTCCACACCAACTCCACCGAGTATCTCGGATATTGACTTTCTCTGACCGGACTTTCCATGTCTCCAGAAAAGGTAAAGGCAATCATTGATTGGCCCAAACCCCGAAAGGTTTGAGATATACAATCTTTCCTCAGATTTGCTAATTTCTACCAGAGATTCATTGCCAACTACTCCGGACTTGTTATTTTGCTCACCTGCCTCACCCGAAAGGATATTCCATGGAATTTCGACAACGCCTGTCGCTCTGCTTTCCAGTGTCTCAAGGACGCTTTCACCTCTGCCCCTATCCTATCCCATTGGATCCCTGACTCCCCTTTGATTGTCAAGATAGACACCTCTGACTATGCCATCGCCAGCATTCTTTCCATCCAATGTCCGGACAATGAAATCCGCCCTATAGCTTTTTACTCCCATACCCTCTCTGCTCCCGAACTTAACTATGACACCCATGACAAGGAATTGCTTGCCATCCACAAGTCCTTCCAGACTTGGCAGCACTACCTTGAAGGCTCTGGAACTCCGATTGATGTAGTCACGGACCACAAGAACTTGGAATACTTTACAACCACCAAACTCCTGACCTGGCAACAAGCCCGGTGGTCAGAGTTCCTCTCGCAGTTCAATATGGTCATCTGCTTCCACCCCGGATGCCTGGGTGCAAAACCCGACTCCCTCACTAGACGCTGGGATGTCTATCCCAAAGAGGGGGATGAGGACTATGCACTCATAAACCCCCAGAATTTCTGACCCATATTCACTCGAGAACAGCTCACATCGTCCCTCAGGGCAACAATTTTAGCAACACCAGTCCTCTGGGCCAGTATGCTAGTTGACATCAAGTCCCTTCACAGAAATATCCTGTCTGCACTCCCCTCTGATCCTTTAGCATTTGTCCACATGTCCGACTCTGAACTCTCCAACTTCTGCTGGACCATAGACCCCAAAGGCTACCTCCGTCTAGATAATCGCATCTACATCCCAGATGCAGATGACCTCCCCCTCCAAGTCCTCCAGTACAAACATGACCATCTGCTCTCTGGACACTTCAGACAAAACTGGACCTTAGAACTCATATGTCGCGAATATACTTGGCCAGGCATCCAGACCTTCATCAAAGACTATGTTTTCTCCTGTACAGCCTGTGCTTGCACTAAGGTCCCCAGACATAAGCCCTACGGGCTCCTGAAACAACTCCCCATTCTTTGCCAATAAAGGTTATCATCCGAACATTTCCGTCCATCCTGAACGTGACCTCACCTCCGCCTAAGCCCAAGAATACTCTGTCGACCTCAACTCCCTCCACAGCCTCCTCCATGATGAAATAGCCCTAGCTCAGCAATGATATCAAGGACCCACAGATGCTAAGCAAACTCCGGCACTGGACTTCAGAGTCAATAGTCAGGTCTTCATCAAGGCAAAATACTTCCGCTCCATGCACCCCTCCAAGAAACTCTCTGAGAAAAATCTAGGTCCTTATGAAATCATAGCTCAAGCTGGTACTGTTTCGTTCACCCTCCGGCTCCCAGAGAACATGAAGTCCATGCATCTGGTCTTCCATGTTTCTCAACTAGAGCCCACAACCCCTAATACCATTCCAAACTGCACGCAATCACCTCTACCCCCGGTTGAGGTTGATGGTGAACCAGAATATGAGATATCAGAAATCCTTGACTCAAAGATAGATCAAAGGCGACGGAACTGCAAACTCCTATATTTGGTGTGGTGGTCCAGATATGAAGGGACTGATGAAGAAACTTCATGGTTACTTGCAACTGAACTAGGTCATGCTTCGGAGCTTGTCGCGGACTTCCATCTCCGGTACCTGGAGAAGCCTGGACCTCACTCCACTTGACCCGAAAAAATCTGTTAACATTTGCAAGACTATCTACTATACTTCCTCGTCCTCATCCTCTTCATCCTCTTCCCCTTCTCCATCCTCCGCCATCATCCATGCCAACTCCACCCTTCTGGCTTTTTCCTCCTCCATCACCAATGCCTCCACCTCCGCCGCTCCAATCTTGTTGTCCTTGTCTCCCTCCCCATCCTCCTCATCCTTCCCGTCTTCCTCATCCTCCTCGCACTCATCATTTGGGTAGACCTCACTTGTCTTGAGGTCCACCAGTTGGGACACCATGATCGTGAGGTGATCGAGTCACCCCTTGATCATGTCCCGGTGGTCCTGGATCGCCACTGCAATAATCTGGGTGCACTCTGCCATCTCTGACGCCCTCTCTGATCCTTCCCCTTCAGACCTCATCTTCTTCTGAGGTCGCTCTACCTCCTCCACATGCTGCTTCCATTTCCTTGCTGGCCCCGTCCTCTCCTGGCCAGGCCGTTCACACCTTGCCTTCATGTTGCAGCACTCCACACATGCCGTTGACTTTCCTGGACTGAGGGTGCAGTCCAGCCCCCGGTCCTCACACCTCCGGCACACTAGCACTGGCTCCGCTCGCCCCTTTTCCTTGCTGGAGCCTTGCTCCCTTGCCACCTGCTCTGCCTGTTGTTACACACTTAGCTAGGGATGAGGGTTTCTGCCTACGTGGGGCGCTCACGAAGAGACTCCGTCTTAGTTACGCAGCAGAGGGACTAGGTTTGATCGATGTTGAAGGTCGACGGGGGCGATGATTGAGATTGGAAGTCTCAACAGGAACTCAGTGAGGATGAGTAGACACGAGTGATTGTGTAGACTAAATGTAAGGACTACAAGAGTGGAGGCTACAACTTATATGTGAAACTCGTATATCTGACTAATTAAATGGAGACTGCAAAAGCCAGGTAAAACAAGGATAAGAACTAGATGGAACATTCGAGAAAAGGGATGACCCGTTAGGTATCTCATAATCAGCAGACTGACTAATAAACGGTGACGCATACCATGGGAGTTGAGGAGCAAGGGAGATTAGAAGACAAGCAAGGTGATGAGCCTGGATAAGGAGAATGCCCATTCCTGTAAGGTAAGTAACTAGTACTCTGATGAAGAGGAAGTAAAGGGCAGCGAAGACTCGTAGACGACAATCAGGAAAAGACCAGGGTAGATAAGGAAAACTGTAACATTTCCCCCCATGTACGTTCGAGACCCTGGCTCGAACCTATTAATTGGCCTTCCCCTCCAGTTGTAGCTGAGCTTCCAGAAAGAACTCTTCATGTGTACGTGGGCAATCATGGGCCAAATGGCCGAATTCATCGCAATGTGCGCAATGACGACGGTGGCAGAATCAGGCTGAGTGTCCCCAATGCTGACAGAAGTCACACTGGACAGATAGGCATTGAGAACGATAGTGGCCTGGGGCGTACTTATGGCAATAGGCACAACAATACTGGGGGCAGTGGATGCAGAGGTGGCCTGTAGAATGACACTGATAGCAAACCGTATTGGGAGTTGTGCTAGGATAAGTTTGGGATGGTGCCAAGGGAATGACGTGAGTAGGGGATGCCACGATGAGAGATTGACTGCCAGGTCTGTCGTGAAGGGCATTGTGTGATAGGATGTACAGGGGATTATGAGGGTTTTGGACATTGGTCAGGGGTGCAGTGGGGATGGAAGGTATGGGAGTAGAAAGCAGGGCTAGGGATTTAGGAGTAGAGGAGGTTGGCTGGGTTCGTTCCAGATATTCGAGTTGTTGGAGTTCATGAAGGGTATGGAATAAGGACCTGAAATAGGGAAGTAGGAGGTTTAGCTCCATGATATGAAGGTAATGCGCAAAATCCTGATTGTGAAGAATATCTAGTAACTTAGTCATAACGGCATGAATGGGAGAAAGTACAATGGTAAGACTGGTGGGCTGATCACCTGGACACGTAGCTGTCAGGGTAACTGCAGCTAGTTGTGATTGGAGGTAACATGAAATAAGATCGGGACACAAGGTGTTCCCCTTGAGTTCCATGGCATGCTTGACAATATGAAGTAGATTAGGGGAAAGGAGAACATGACTATATAGTAAGCGTCTGTGTTCAATCGGTAGTGCAGAAGCATCAATGGGATGGGTAGTGGCATGAGACATACGCAAAGTTGGGGAGTAGTCTACCCTTGGGAAGGTAGGGGAGGGCAGTTGGGTAGATGGGTTTAAGGGCTGTTGGGACATGTTCTTCAATGCGTGCTGCAGATAGACAGTGAAAGGAAATGGGGGAAGTGGGGGGAGAGATGCTGGAGGTGTCAGTGGGGTATTTGAGGCGAAGGAATAGGTAGAGAAGGGAGGCAATGATGGAAATGGTTACTGAGTAGACAAGAGTGGTGGTAAGAAATGGGAGCATGATTACTGGTGGTCTGTCATATCCCGGGCTTCAAAAGCCAACTCCGGACCTTCCGGACAAACACCAGTATAACTCCGGACTATTTCCCGCCTTCCGCTCCGTTCATTTCTTCCGGACTGACATTAGTAAATTCCTATGACTTCTGTTTCTCATTTGCCTCCGTTCCCGTTCTTCCGAACTACATGTGCTTCAT
>JBBPKC010000458.1:0-18289 GCA_038089055.1 Tylopilus aff. balloui
GTACCGAAGGATGAAGCACATGTAGTTCGGAAGAACGGGAACGGAGGCAAATGAGAAACGGAAGTCATAGGAATTTACTAATGTCAGTCCGGAAGAGATGAACGGAGAGAAAAGCGGAAAAGAGTCCGGAGTTACGCCGGGGTATGTCCGGAGTGTCCGGAATTGGGCTTTGAGGCCCGGATATGACAGCAATGAATACTCTGAGACCCCATAACCATGCTTTTGACTTTGCATAAACTCTACTTTCTATGCCTTTCTACACAGTCTGCACATCAAATGGATTCAGTTCTCAAGCAGTGCTCTCAAAATCATCTCAAGGTGTTCTTTGTGGATATCAATGCCAGTTATGGGGAATGGGTAACACTCTATATTTTGAATGGTGGCGCACAGCCTCCACAACCTGTTATTGGGAATTTCACATGACTTTTCAAGAGGTACAATGGAAGTCCATCATGGAGATGGCTAGAAGGCTGTGAGCTTGCCCAGCAGAGCCATTCCATTGCAGCATCCAGGAAATAGAATGTTAATTTTATCATTCACTAGCAATGGGATGCCTGGCTGGATTTCTAGGAAACCCATGATGATAATGGGTCCATAGAGGTTTGCAAATGTGAAGACCATGATGGATCACTTTCAAAAGGCATTTGATCCCAGCAAAGTCCAGATAATGACATTAAGTGCCTTATTTGCACAAAAAATGAACAAGCCAGAATCATTGGAACTCAGTATGTGTGGGTTGGTCATGGTAAACTGGTATTGATTCCTACTTGTACTTACACACAGAGAGAAAAAGGAATGAAGGGCAAGAAGTGATTGGTTTTCCAGGAAAAGATGGTGAGCAAATGGTGGGTTTTGAGGTGAATGACTGGGCTAATGACTTTCATAGTAGAACAGAGATGGGTTACAGCAGGGGCTTCAAATGATAAAAGAGGTAGAATGGACAAGGTAACTGAAAAAAAATAAATATGAGGCACTCCATGAGCCTGGATGCTAAACTTGGAGCATAGACAAGATTCACAAGAAGGTCAGCTGGATTTCCTGAGGGAACAGAAAAAATTTGGTGGGATGAAGGATTTGAGACATTTCTTCCATTTGCAGATGTAGGATGCATTGAGATAAGGTCTTCATGAACAAAAGGAAAGGATGGCTAGTATTCATTCTGAACATCCTTGTCTTTGTCTTTGTCTCTCTTTTACAGGACAAGGAAGCAGGCTTGGTAAAGACTCTGGCTCAAAGCAAGTCAGTCAAGAGTTCTGAATCAGAATGCTACAATGCAGAAGTGGACTCATTCTGGGTTCATGAACTTGTGGTGAAGGTTAGGCTGGACTCTGCACTCCTAAACCCTCAGCAATACACTACAGAGAGGATACACAAAGTCTGGAGAAATTTTCTTACCAATATCAAGTCATATGGCACAGTTGACCTCTGTTGTCATTTGAGGGTGGTTGTCTACTCTGTGCTTGAAGTTTTCTGTGGATTTTATGGAGATTCAGTTTGGAAACCTTGGATAGAAGTGTCAGTGGTTGGATGGGATTCTTTGGGCTGCAAACAGAGATGTGCCAGAAATCTTGGAAGAGATTTCTTATCACAGGTTCACCTCCTTGAAGGCATTCATGGAGCTTTTGGATGACTTCTCAGTATGTGGAAACTTTCTAGATTCCAAGGATGTGAACCCAACAACTCCTACTTGGGTAACCCCACTTCTTGACTCAAGCATTGCTTGGAACCATATGATGCACCTAAGATTCACAAAGGCAGTAAAAAAGAACAAAAAGGAGCCTGAGATCATGGTCAACTTCACTAGAGCTAGAGTGGTTCAATCACAGACCTGGACCTCTCAGGGATGGTGACTTGTGACATACCCTGGGTTTGTGACCTTCCTGCATCATGATTGCTGCAGTTTGTGCACCTATGTCATTGGAAACTCAGAAGCAAAGGTATGGAGCATCTTGCAACCTAAGTGCAAAATTTGTCCATGATCCATGGAAGGTCTTTATGATGCATTCCATCAGGCTATGGGCATATCAACATCCCATGGTAGTTCAATGAAGGCAGACATAGCTACTATCTGTCTGAAAGAAGGGGATATAACATAAGTGAATCTATGCCAATCATGATCATTTCTCACTGATTCCAAGATCCCATCCTTGGCACTTAGGTTTCAACTGCCAGGGGTTCTCCACTCTATATTTACACCAGTTGCTTCCATCTTCAGTGGAGGTTATTTCTACAGCTATGAAACTATACATCTCACCCAGGCCACTCTAATACTGAGACCACAGGATGAGAAGGGTATGATGATGAATGATGATAGACCTGGGTTTATTCAAACTTTGTGCAAAATACTGATCATGCTTTGGAAATGATCAGAACCACATGGATATCTTTTGTGTTTCTTTCAGGTATGTCTTGTGACTTGCTAACCCTGGCATAGGAGTGATTGGGAAAAGAAACTTCCTCACTCTGCTGCTAATTATACTTGATTATGCTCAGCATGGAAGAGACTGACCAGCCCCAAAGGACTCTTCATGTCTTGCAGAAAAAGAGTAAGGCAAACTGGCATTCACCTGCAAGTGTAGCAAGTGGATCCTCAAGTGGATGGGAATTACCATAGATCAGGCATGCAAGTATGTTGATGACCATGAAGGTTATTATTCTGCTGGTTTGAAAACAATTGTCTTTCCTGCCATTGAGGAAGAGGCCAAGAACTCTCTGTTCTCAGGCATGGATGTAAATCTCTAGTTTCCATTCTCATTTGTATCTGACATTAAAATCTGTATTCATAATGCATGATCACATGGATTCCTTCAGGCTTCATTAGCAATGCTTAAGTTACACATCTGCTAAGGCATGTAGTTCCAGCTTTGGAACCTCCTCTCACTTCCTCTAGCCTTTGGGTCATTTTTCAAGTAGGTTATGTCACAGTCCATGAATGACCAAGATCTGTTGAAGTACATTGCTCTATGGATCCCTTCACTTTCTGAGTCACCAGGGTTTCATACCAGAAGACATGGTAGAGCTATGTTAAACCCTATGAGTTCCAGTGCAGCCTTTTGCAGTAGTTTAGATGTTGCAGATAATAGTAATTCTGTAAGATAGGTACATGAAAGGAGGCTCATAGATTCTGTACCTAGCACAAAACCATATAAATCAAGTATAGAAACTTTTAGCCTGCAAAGGCCTTGTTTTTCTTGTAGTAAAGTTTTCTCCCAGCCTTTAAGCAGACATTTTTTCTGGCCTTGCATCATACCTTTTGCAGTCATTTGCCACATTGAATGGTTATAAAGTTGTTCATTGTATTGTTGAGATTGTTTCTACATGATATACTACTAGTCCTTCTCCTCTAGTACATCCCTGTTTTCCATACAAATGAACAGCAGCTCTGCTGCCTAACTGATTTTGGCATCATTGCTAGCCACATCTATCACCTTCTCAAAATGCCACATGGCAACTTGTGGATCCTCTCCATATTGGACGATCTTCAAACTGTCATGTAAAAGCACAATAGCATTCTTGATGTCATCTCTTTGGTCAAAACAGTCAAGAAGCATCTTCACATGAAAGTTGATAAGCTGGCTTTGAAAACGTCTTGGGTATTTCTGTGCACATTCTTCAGAATGTCTATCAGCGAGCCGTTTGTGAGAGCTTGAACACTAGAGAGAACAATAAATGAACTAATGATTTGTTGGAAACTGTGGTCTGTGCTTACCTGAGAATCCTGAGATGTAGAGGATTTAGACATTGCCATGGACTGTTAAGAAATCATACCTAAGGGGATCACTAGAGGCTTTGCATAGTATGGCATGGTTTAGAAGACAACTAGATAAATATGTATAGTAAACTCACCTTTTGGCTTAGCCCTCTCCTTCTATTCTTTAAGCCACTTCAGCACCTCCTGTGCACCATTAGGCACAGCAGGCCACACAAAATTTATGGATCCATTATCTGGAAATAGCCTGCAGAGACACTTTGCAGTCTTAGACATAGTCTATAGTAGCACTCAGCCATGAGCAAGTTGTCAGTTTGTGTGACTCACCTTGAGATAGGCCAATCCAGTAGCATCTAGAATAGTACCCTCTGATGTTGAAAAGCAAATAATATCTTCTCTAAGTTAATTGAGTTTGTCACTGGTGAATTCCATTGTTGTGGATATATTCTCTATAGGAAGGGAATGAGGGACAAGAGGCTAGAGAGAGGGGTTATGTAATGGTTTGGTTTGGTTTGGGGCATCTGGTCTCACGAGAAAAAAGCATTAGGTAATGCTAGACTTTGATGTTCCATGGTAGTCTCAATCTGAATTACACCAAGTCATATACCCATCTCCATAAGCAACATCAGTAGTGGTATGAACTTAGATGTCCTATTTGTCACTACATGCATGCAAGCTGCACCTCAAGTCATTCCCTTCCTCTTTGGACTGAAAGATGGCTGGGAGTTCTGGATGCAAGATTGCTTGGATTCTGAGCTGATAAGTTAGCTGCTTTCAAATACAATACTATAAGCTGGTCTAACCATGTCTTTCAGTCTTGGGAATCTCTTTCACTGCTAATGGCTAACTCCCCACATTCAAAGCTGCTTCTTGAGAGCTTGGGTTAAATGCTATTGGAACATTTTGCTAGTGGTTTCACTCTTGAGACTTTCCACATCAAAAAGGGGCATTCCAATGATCTGATGGTCTTGGAGCCCTGGTTTTGTCAGCATCCCGGTGGATGGGTTTCCCAGTGCTACAGGGAGCAATTTGTGATAGAAGGTCCCACCAATGTCTGATATGCCAAATATTTTTTTTTGTCTATGGGGGTCTGTAGCTAACTTCTCAAATAGTAGTTACATCCCTGGCTCAGGAAGGTGCACCAGGTAGATTGAGCCTGCAGATAGGAACATAAATATAAACATAAATTCAAGCTAGAATGACTGCTGACCAGAGATCACTTCTCAGATTTGCCTCCCAAAGAAGACTCAAAAAGTTGCAAGGTGATCCTGAGCATGGGTCAGATGAAGCATGGTGAGTTCTCACAAGGATCATGTTCTGTTAGTTGCACCAGCTGCATGCCTTGATCTCAAACTCCACCAAGTTGACATTAAGAGTATTAGGTTAAGATCAGAAAGCCATGTCAGGATATACATTTATCATTGATGGAGGTGCCATATCTTGGGCCTAGCCTCAAAGAAGCAGGAGATTATCTCGCTATCCACAACTGAAAGCAAATATGTTGCTGCCACTTATGCAACAAAGGAAGCCTTGTGGCTTCTAACTGTTATGCACTAATCTGGGGACAGGGATCTGCTGCTTGCATGGGGCACTCATGAAGAGGTGCCATCTTAATTACACAAGAGTGATATGACAATAGTCAATGTTGTGAGTTGACTACAGGTTCAATCAAGAAAAGAGGTCTTGATGAAGAATCCTTGACTCAGAGGGACAAATAATCACATAAATTTGCATAGACTAAATATGAGGAATTACAAGGCATAGAGACAGTTTAAATAGTAGGCTTCTAGGGCAATGACTAAGCCAAAGGAAAGAACCAGAAAGGTAGAGAACAATCAAGTCATCAATGAACACATATCGGATATTACATAGACAGGATACCTGACTAATACTGCAAGTAAAATGTATCATGATGTCCAAGAGAGAATTGCAAAGTGAAGGAGGTATACCATGGAAGTGAGGACAGGAATGGGGGTCTTAGGGAAGAGAGGTTGCAAGCATGGACAAGGAGAAAGCTTGCTTCTGTAAGACAAGCAACCATGGCTCAATAGAAGTAAGAGGTAAACGTGTGTCATATACAAGGATGAGAAAAACTCCAGGGTGCATATGGAGGACTATAACATTACCCCCTGAATACATTTGAGGCCCTGCATCAAATTCCTTACATGGCATCCACCTCCAGTTGTGCTTGGGCTTCCAAAAAGACAGTCATCTCACAAGAACACGGGCAATCATCAGCGATATGTCCAAGCACATCATAAATGTTGCAACATCAGTGATGACAGAAGCATTTAGAGTGACCCCAGTGCTCACAAAAGGTGCATTGGATAGTGAGGCATTGGGTTTGGTAATGACCTGGGGTGTAATCATGGCATCCGGCGCAATGGTATTGGGGGCAGTTAATGTGCAGGTGACCATGAGCTCAACACTGAAAACATACAATGTTAGGGGTTGCAATAGGGTAGGTCTGGAATGCAGCCAAAGAGAGAACTCGGGTTAGGGAGACAAGGATAAGTGGTTGGCCTCGGGGTCCTTTGTAAGGGGCATTGTATGAGATAATATATAGGGGGTTGCTGGGGGTGTGAACGTCAAGTACTGGGGGTGTGATTGCTCTCAGAGAGGAATTGGAAGCGGGAAGTTGGGGATAAAGCGTGGGGGAGCTGGTTTGGAGCATTCAAGGTATTCCAACTGCTGCAGTTCATGTAGAGTGTGGAATAGGGGCCTGAAATAGGACAGAAGGGAGTTTAGTTCAAGGTTACGAATATAATGATCGAACCCCTGGTCATGAAGAATGTCCAACAATCGTGTCATGGTAGAATGAAGTGGGGATAGTATAATGGTATAATCAACAGGTTGGTCCCCAGGGCAAGCTGCTGTCAGGGAAACTGCTACCAAACAAGTTTGTAGATAACAAGAAATCAAATCGGGACACAGTGTATTCCCCTTAAATTCCATGGTGTGCTTGATGGTGTGAAGTATGTCTGGAGAAAGGATAACGTAGCTAAGTAAGAGTCATCTATGTTTAATGGGTAGAGCAGAGGGATCAACAGGGTGGGTAGTGACACGAAACATATGAGATATAGATATTGGGGAATAGTCTGTCCTCGTGAAGATGGGGGACAATGGCTGGGTTGATGGGTTGGAGGGTTGTTGGGACATTGTTTTCAATATGAATGGCAGATATGCAGTGGAAAGAGATGGGGGAGGGAGGTAGTAAAAGGATGTGGGCGAGTCATTGAATTTTAAGATGGAGGTAGAGGTAGAGGAGGATGGCGATGACCAAGATGGTGATAGCATAGACAAGGGCAGCAATGAGAAATGGGAGCATGACTGTTGGCAGATCTAGAGATGGCAGATTTTTTTGTAGGCAAATAAGATCCACTTGGCATGTCTGAGATTAATTTCTGGTTCCCAGGTATTTTCAGAAGAGGGTTAACCTTTCCATGCAGTCAGGTACTGCCAACGTGTGGCTGTACCTTGGTGTGCTATGATTTTCTCAACCTTGTACTCTTTCTTGTTTTCTATTTGATTAGGGGGTGGTTTGAGGTAGTTGGGTCCATGCATGTTGGTTTCTGTGTAAGGGGTGAGTAAGAAAGCATGGAATACATTGTGAATTCTCCAAGTAGAAGGAAGGCAGAGTCTATATGCAGTGGGGCTGAGAATGGCTGTGATGGTGAAGGGGCCATATCTTTTAGGAGTTAGTTTAGGTGATGTGGATTTTAATTGCAAGTGCTTGGCTTCGAGCCAGACCTGATTACCAATGGTCCAGGGTTTGAAGTGAGATGAAATCTATTGTTTTATGATTAGTTGAGCTGATTGATGTGTGGCAAGAGCTTCTTTTCAGGCTTCTTCTAGATGTGATAGTCAAGTATTAAGAGTGGGTAGGAAGGTATTCAGGTGTAGAGGGGGGTAAGCTCAGGGTTTATATTCTAGTATTAGTGAGTATGGGAATGCATGAGTTACCAAGTGGGTAGTAGAGTTATGATGAAATTCTGCTATGGGAAGTAATCTTTTCCATTTAGTGGGGTTATTAGTGCAGAAAATTTGTAAGTATACTTCTAATTCTTGGTTGACTCATTCTGTTTCTCCATCTGTTTGTGGATGATAGGTGGATGATAGATGGATATCATACTGGAGGAGTCATGTGAGTTCTTTGGAAAAAGCTGATGTGAACTGTGGGCCATGGTTGGATATACAAGTGTCATGGAGACTATATCTAGGGAAAACGTGTTGCAAAAATAATTCCGCTGTGTCTGCTGCCAAGATTGATTTGGAACAAGGGATGAAAATTACTCCCTTTGTAAGGCCATGGTCAACCATGACCAAAACAAAGTCCATATGGTTAATGGGAGGGAAACTAGAGATAAGGTCAATGGAAATTTGTTGAAAGGGGTGAGTGGCAGACAATGTAAGAGGGCAAAGGGGGGGAATGGTGGGGTGTATATTAGGTTTGGATTGTTGACAAATGGTGCACCCCTGGATGAATTTTCTAACGAAGGTAAAGAGACCCAGTCACCAATAATCGCATTCTAGTGACAATTTCATGTGAAAGTAGCCTCTGTGTCCCTCGGTAAGGGAGTCATGGAGGGAAGAGATGAGGGTATGGCATGCATCAGGGGGAATGTAAAGGTGGTGTTTGAAGAAAAGACGACTGGAGTTGAAGTGCCAGTTCTTAAGTGAGGATCTGGGGAACAAAGGGGTGTCATCATTGAGGGAGGAAATGGCTTTGAGGACTAAAGAATCTGATAAGAAGGATGTATGGATTTTATCTGCAAGGATAAGGTCCAGTGCATTAATAATCTGTGGATCAGGGAGGATGAAGATGGATGCATTATTGAGGGTGGTGCTAACATCATGGCAATGAGATAATGTATCCACTGGGGCCATTTGTGAACCCAGTGTTATCTTCCAGAGGATGTCAAAGTCCTGTAGAAAGAGACTCCAGCAGGCTTGTTGTCTGAAGAGTTTGCAAGGGTCCTTGATATAGACCAAATTCTTGTGGTCAGTGATAACCGTGATGGGGTGGGAAATGCCTTGGAGTAAGTGTTTCCATTCCTCAAGGGTGAGAATTATGGCGAGGAGTTCTCAGTTATAGGTATCATAGTTTCGTTGGGCTGGAAAAAAGGTTTTTGAGAAGTAGGCGCATGGGTGAAGGTCTCCATTGGTGTCTTCCTGTTGGAGTATGGCACCTGCTGCGACAAGGGAAGCGTTAGTCATAAGGGTAAACAGTTTCAATGGGTTGGGAAGTTGCAGTATAGGAGTGGCAATGAACCTTAGTTTGAGGGTGTCAAAGGCATGTTGATGGGGTGGGAGCCAAGTCCAGGGAATGTTTTTAGTGGTGAGTTTGGTTAGTGGGGTGACAAGGTTGGAAAAATTAGGGATAAACTTTTGATAAAAGTTACAAAACCTAATGAAGAAACATACTCCCTTTATCAAGCATGGGGGATTCCACTCATGAATGGCCTTGAGCTTTGCTGGGTCCATCTGTGCTTTCCCTTGACCAATGATTAAGCCAAGGAATTCAATCTGGGGGGTATTAAATGAGCATTTAGGGAGTTTTAGAGACAGACCTAGTCCTCTGAACCATTGGAGGACTCTGAGCATTTGCTCATGATGGGTTGCGATGTCAGTGGAGTGAATGCTGCAATCATCCATGTATATTTCTAACCATCCTTCTGTGATTATATCAGTGAAAGACTGGTTCATGAAAGCTTGGAAAGTGGAGGGAGCATTGCAGAAATCAAAGAACATGATCATGGGTTTGAAGAGACTGAGTGAGGTAATGAAGGCTGCCTTCCATTGGTCTTCTGGTCAAAGGCAAATGTTGTTGTATCCCCATCTGACATTGAACTTGGTGAAGATGGTAAATTTCTGCATGTTTTCAATCAGAGTATTGACCAGGGATAGGGGATACATGTTGTGGACAGTGAAAGAGCTAAGGTATTGGTAGTCTTGGCATGGCCACAGTGAGCCATCTTTTTTTGGTATGAAGAAGAATGGGGATGCTTGGAAAGAAGTGGATGGGACAATCCATCTGGTCTTCAAGTGTTCCGTAATAAACTCTTGGAGGGCTTTTTTTTTCTTTGGGTTAAGCAAGTAGATTTTGGTGACCTTTGGGACAAAACCATCTCATAGGTCTATTGTGTGGTTGAAAGGTTGGTATGGGGGTAGTTGGTCATGAGTTTTTTCTTCAAAGACATCCTGAAAGTCTTGACACCAAGCGGGTAGGGCAATTGGGGTTTTGTTTTCAGTTTGAGTAATTCATGTCAAGACTGTCAATTTGTTGATCTGGAGGGAGGTATGCTTGGGATCTTTTTTACTGTTGTTGTAGAGATTGAGCCACTCCATGAGATGTTGTGTGGTAGTTTCAATGTTGTTGAGAGGGAGATGGTTAGGAAGGGTGAGGGTATGTTTTACCCAATCGATACAAGGATTATGTTTGTTAAGCCAGGGAGTGCCAAGGATGATGTGCGGTTGACCTAGGTTGGTTATGTAGAGTTTCTTGATAAGAGTTTGGTCGTCGAACTCCAGTTAAAGCTTGGTTTGCCATTAAATGGTCCTGGTATTGTTGGTAGTTCCATCCACATTCAAGGCAGTGATAGGCTGTGGTAGATGATATAGCAGGGGGCATAGATGTCGCATAAGCAATTTGTCAATGAAATTTCCGGTGGCTCCACTATTAATGAGAATGGTGGTTTCAATGGTTTGGTCCTGGTCTTGAATAGTGATGGGAAATTGGAGGGTGCATTTATTCTTTAGACCTAAGAGTACTGAGTTTACATGGAGAGTCAACATCGATATGGCTCCCCCTTTCAAAAATCCTTGACCAGCTTATCTTTTGATCTCTTTTCGAATCCTTTAAAGTATATTTTGAGAATGTCGAGGATGGCTGTCTGAGAATTTTCTTTTGCTTCCAGATCCCTCATGTATTGTTGAAGGTTGGTAGTGAAGGCAATGGGAGGTCTTTGGGGGGAAAAGGCTAGGGTGATGACAGTTTGGATTTTAGTCTGGGGGTGTGAAAATGAGCCATTGCACTCCTTGGCACTATGTTTGGGTTTTCGGCATCTGAAACAGAGGTTCTTGGTGATGTACTCCACATGCTCCCTAGGATTGAGTTTCTTGAGTGTGATTGTGTCAATATCCATGGTGTAAAGGTCTCTAGTAGTTGTGATAGAAGGGCGATGTCGTAGTTCAGTTATTTGGGCGACATATGGGGTTTCTTGATCTCAAAGCCCCAACAGTTGCAACTTATGGGTATAGAATATCTTGGCATGAGCAATCATGTCTGCAACAGTGATGGCATAGATAATAGGTTGGTGACAATGTGGTCATCCAGCCCTCTAAGGAATTTGTCAATGAGTACCTTTTTGTCTGTGACCTCGGTGATGGCCATAAGATTTTTGAACTTAATGATGAAAGGTTGGAAACCATCAGGTTTGCAGTTGTCCTTGTGGACCTTGATAGCTTGACGTAGTTGGCCAAGTTTAGCATAGGTGTTTACCTATTGGTCATAGGGGTAGAAGGTGACGGAGAAATCTTCCATAACCTTGGCTATGGTGCAGTCTATGGAAATGCATTGGGGATCAAGTACCTTGCAGTACCAGGACTCTGCGAAAGCTTCAGGCTGGAGTCCTTCCATTCAACCAAGAAAGGTGGCCACTTTCTTGTCATTGGTATCATAGATCTCGGGGTTTATCTTGAAGTGTATTTCCATGGCGAGGCACCATTGGTTGGCAAATTCTATATTTCTCTTGAAGAGAGAAGAAAGAGTTGCTCTAAGTTCCGTGGGTTTGGCTGGGGTTGTCATGGGAGTCTGTGGGGTCTGTGGGGTAATGAATACTATGGTTTCGGTGGGGGTTACTGCTGTTTGTTGTCTAAGAGGCATAGGGGATCTCAATACATAGAGGTTAGTCCATGGATTTGGCTGCTGGGGGTTTGTCTGTGGGGTGCTAGGGGCAGTGGGTGCTTCGTTGTCAGTGCTGATGGGTGATGGGGTTCTAGATATGGTAAATAACATGGTAACAGTGGGAATGTCTCCTGCTTCATGATAGGAGGGAGATTTAGTACATTTAGTTTTTTGTTATGCACTAATCTGGGGGTGGGGGTCTGCTGCTTGCATGGGGCACTCATGAAAAGGCACCATCTTAATTACACAAGAGTGGTACGATGATAGTCAATGTTGTGAGTTGACTATGGATTCAATCAAAAGAAGAGGTCTTGATAGAGGATTCTTGACTCAGAGGGACAAATAATCACATAAATTTGCATAGACTAAATATGAGGAATTACAAGGCATAGAGACAGTTTAAATAGTAGGCTTCCAGGGCAATGACTAAGCCAAAGAAAAGAACCAGAAAGGTAGAGAACAATCAAGTCATCAATGAACACGTATTGGATATTACATAGACAGGATATCTGACTAATACTGCAAGTGAGACATATCATGATATCCAAGAGAGAATTGCAAAGTGAAGGAGGTATACCATGGAAGTGAGGACAGGAATGGGGGTCTTAGGGAAGAGAGATTGCAAGCATGGACAAGGAGAAAGCTTGCTTCTGTAAGATGAGCAACCATGGCTCAATAGAAGTAAGAGGTAAACGTGTGTCATATACAAGGATGAGAAAAACTCCAGGGTGCGTACAGAGGACTGTAACACTAACCTTCCTCCATGAAGTTCTTAGCCTGGATGATGGTTCTATTGCTCTTTTTTCAGACAGTCACTCTGGGATTGCATTGGCAAAGGACCATCAGTATCATGCTTGCACCAAACATTTCTACATTTGTTTTCATTTCATTCACTGGGTTGTTAATGAAGGAAAGATTTGTCTTATTTTTTGTCCTACTAAAAACATGGTTGTGGACACACTTATAGAAGCTCTTCCATCTCTAAAAGTGAAGCATTTTGTAGCAGAACTCAGACTGGGGATGGCTTGAGAGAAAGTATGGGAATAGCAAACCAAACACATGCTAGAGATCTGCATAAATCATTTAAAAGGGTGAAATGATCTCTGGATATCTCAGTTTCTCTGTCTCTTGTAACCTCTCAATACTATGTTACTCATTGTCAAGGTAGATAAATATTTATTTTGCTCATATCTCATCTCAGTATAGATGTTACATTGGATATCATGTTTAAGCCTTTGCTATTCATTGAGCATCTCAGTCCATTGTTTCAAATGATGACTAAGTCATTTGCTTTACAGTTGGCACAGTCCTTTTGAACTGACCACAAATCTTACAAGAGTGTGGACTGGATGGTTGAAGATTGAGCATTGGGGGAGGAATGTTATGTAATGCTGTTATTTTTGTGGACTCATGTTGGGAACAGGTTATGTAATGCTCTACCTTGGTCAAGGTAAATTGCCATCTGAATTGCATTGACTTACATGCCCATCTCCATGGACAATGTCAGTGGTGGCCTAAATCAAGATGTGCTACTTGTAGCTGCATGCATATGGGCCACACTTCAAGTTGTTCCACTCCTTTCCAGCCCAAAAGACATCTGGATGTTTTGAATGTGGGATTACTTGGATTCTGAGCTGGTAAGTTAGCTAACTGCCTTAGTCCCAAAACCTCTTGCTACATCCAAAATGCTGTTTTTAGGCCTCTCTTCCCTAGCCCACAGAAAAATCATGGCATTCAAAACTACTTGGGAGTCTGGATCAAATTCTCTTGGTGCATTTCAGTACCAGTTTAGCTATTGAGACACTTTGTATTGAAGACATTAGTCCCAACAATCTGGTGATCATGGATCTGAGGTATGCCAACATCCCAGTAGATGGGCTTCCTGATGTCACAGGGAGAGATTTGTGGTGAAAATCCCTGCCACCCTCTAGTAAGTCATATATTTGTTGTGTTTGTTTTTAAGCTTGATTTCACTTCTCATTTTGCTAGTCACATTTCTGGTTCCAGGTGAAACTGATGGTAGGTCGAGCCCACAGCTTAGGAAACAATTCCAAGTGCTAATAACCATCAGTTAATGTTGATCTCAGATCAGACAAAGGATGGTGGATGTTCACACAGGTCATGTCATAACACTTATGCCTAGCATCATGACAGTGGCAGGATTAATGGGTCCCAGCAAAATTGTTTCACTGGAAAAGCTCACTACCCCTGGGAATGGGTTAGCCATAAGTCACAAAAGATGCCTGTTGGTTGTGAAGGTCCCTGAAAGAAAAGAAGAAAGATCTCTTGGAGTTGCCCTGCTTAGAAGTGAGCAATGAGTGTGTGCCTGGGCTATTGATAGAAACCAGTGTAAAAGGGAAAGGGAAAGTAAAAGAGATTGTGAGCATGCAAGGAAAGGTAAGCACTTTTCCAATGCAGGTAAGGACCTTGAGGTACTAAGCTTGCTTAGGTTTGTGATACATGCCGAAACTGTGGCTTTGAGTATGTGTGGCCATTGGGTGACAAAACAAAGGAGTCCTGGGATGAGAAATGGGCATGCACAATGTGTCAGTTGCAAAAGATGAAATGCAAATTGCAAATAAGATCGATTTCTAAGTTCTGTTGTTTGTTTGCTGAGAAGACCCACACAGGGGTTTTTACAATTCACCATCCATGGGAAAAGAAGGCATTAGCTGAGTCACAGACAATGCCTAAGAATGATCTGGAAGGTATGAAAAAGTTGGCTGCTGAGTTGAGTAAACATGCAAGAGATCTGGAGAAGAGGGATTATGCCAAGGAAAAGGAGAACAAGTAGCTAGTGACAAGAATAGCAAGGCTAGAGCTTTAGATAAAATGGCTGAAGAGAACCTGAAGGACTATATAATATCATGTCTACTAATCTAAAGACATAAAGGATACTATATAACTGTGAGGTGAAATTAGAAGTAGTAAAGAATATGTTCAGATGATGTTTCTGTGAAAAAGACCAAAGACCAAACCCATAATACCCTCACCCCATTTAGTCAGTTATTTCTGGTATGCCAGTGATTCTGAGACTTTTTGAACCCCTATGGCTTATTACCTAGATGCTGAGACACACTCTAGATATATCATGTAGTACCATATGATATGGACACTTTAGGCCCTGGGTCTATCATTGTGAGGTGATCAGACACACATTCTGACTGTGAGCATGATTAGAAGCTAGGAACTGTCCTTTCTGGAAATCTACATGCCCCATAGAAAACATGTTGTCAAAGAGTTATGCACTACTTTCTACCATCCCTAGGGAGATTGGAACCCTAGCCCTAGATATAGATAACCCATAAATGGAAGCTAGGGTTACTAGTATCCCTATCTATATTGTCTCTGGGCAAAGCACTTCTTTAAGGTCTATATGCTCAATCCTTGAGAGGTTAAGCTCTATGGCATCACTCACATCACTCATTAATATATTCAAATGGCAGGGTAAACAATGATGCACTTCTTGTGTTCATGGAGTACAGTCCAGGACCATCTGCCACTGCTGCTGATGTACCAGCACTGAAACAGACTATGCAATGCACCAAACTCTAGCATTCTTTGGAAGTAGGTGGACAACTCCTTGCAAGTTTCAGAACTGAAAGTTCATACACAGAGCACCTGATTTACTATTGGTGGCATGGAGATTCTAACAAGGTAAAGATGGCTCATAGCTATGTGAGTTCCAGATGAATAATATATGAATGCTTGAAGAATGGCCTTTTTGACTGCACTATTTTACAGTCTTAGAATTTAAGTTCAAGTTTTGATTTGTATATTAGGTGAGTCCAAACATTGGAACATTGGAAGAAGCACTGGAAATGAGCTAGGGTCTCCCTATATTACAAGCTCTCAAGTTGGAAGCACCAGAAGAGAAGGGCTCAATCCTGATTGAGAGCCACAAGATTCTCAGAACTATTCCATATTCCATGTTTGGTGTGTGTCAAACGATGACAGTTAAGTTCAGTCCTCCATTTCTTTCTTTTCTAGATTCCATTCCCATTGTTGTCATGATGAATGTATTCTATCACATTGGCTATGGACAATTGCCTGCTAAATGTTTTTCTTGGGTTGGGGTCAGAGCAAGGGGAGGGCATCTGGCTATTGACAAATAGTCCAGATAAAGTTGTGGTACTTGAAAAAGAGGGTTAAATAAATAATAATTTTCATTTACATGCAGCTCTCAGAACCATTGACCATTGGCCTAGTGAAGGAAGGCATGACTTTGTGGGTGCAAGACAGCCTTAATCTTTAAAAGGTACATAACCCTGCTGAGTGGTCAGGGCATGATTAAAACCTGTCAGGTGACATGAGCTAGGGATATTCTCAGGGTAATCAGATGTGTCATGCACTGCTTGTAAACTTAATACAAGCAGAATTAGTAAATGACCCAAATGGTAGTCAAAGCACATCAGAGCATAGCTACATTGCAAATTTTCCTCTACCACTGAGAATAGCCTCTTTCTCACTGTGCATCAGACTATCTCACCAAGAACTTGCTTTAAACAAACAAAATGTCACCCAAAGTCATCTTTGCTGCCAAGCAAATGTTGGAGCTTTCCAATATGAGATCTGCCAAGGCAACTGATTGCAGACATCATCCCTTGGACACACTTAAGGCTGGAGTCTCAAAGGCTGGATATCAAACAAGACCTGTAGCTTCTAGAGCAAAAGTAACCCACTTTTTTTCCATAGACCTGCAGGAGTCAGGCAGTGAGAGGGAAGCATGTAACCTATCAATCAAGATAGGCTGACTTGAGAGATATCATTCATTTGGCTGTCCTTGATTGATGTGATTTGAAAGAGGTATAGTGAATGTGATGACTATGGTGACCTTGTGCTCTGTCAGGGAAAAGAGTGTGAGCTGGCATTCTGTGTTGACAGAACATTAGATGAAGGGATAAATGTGAGTGGGTGTCTGTGTAGAGAAGAGGTAAATGCTCTGGAAGAAGAAGAGGAGAGCTTCATATGCCCAGTATGTTGCATCAAGAAGAGGAAGCCATTTCATGTGAGTGACATTTCCTATATGGGATTGTTTTCTTCAGTTAACTCTAGTACTTTTTGATAGTTGACTTATCATGGGAAGGGAACAAGACTGCTGCACTCAGCAAGGACACAAGAGGTTCTATGGATATCATTGGTAAAAGGGCCAGCAGATGCCCCACTTAGACAAGTTTTGAAGGCCTCATTGGTGGGTATCTATGGAAGAGAACTCTGGAAGCAACTGGTAAGCAATTCACATGGGAGCTAAACTGTTGGATGTTTCTAATGAAGGCCTTTGGAGGTGTTTGGAGGGAAGAGGGACTTCCTAAGCAAATGTCCAGTTGTTCTAATGCACCATGAGGAATCTACACAGGTGAGCAGATATTTTCTAGAATATGACAAGGATATCATTGAGATTGGAAATGATTAGAGAATTCATAGTGAAATGATGGTATATGGCCCCCTTAGCCATGATTCTTGGGAAGTTCCAAAGCCATAGTGTCCAAAGTGTTAGACAAATGTGAATGTCCAGGCCAAGATAAGAAAAAAGGGAGTAAGGGTAAGTTGGACATGTTCATGTGGGATGGTCAGTAAAGGGTGCTCAGAAATGCCTTCTTTTGTGAAGCCTGTTCCAGTGAATTGGTTAAGTGATTTTTACCTGGTGGATTACCCAGTCCCACAAAATCCTTACCAAGTGACATGGAGAGAGAAAGGGTTAGGAAATAGTTAGATCTGTATCTATTTCAACCACAACCACACTAGTATATGAAAAATATCAAAGTTAGTTCTGTATAGACCATTACCAACTCTGATAGGATAATCATCTATTGTTCATTTATCTAATTCAATGACATCTAGTACCCTTGAGCACTCTTTCTGCTCATCCAAATAATGCTAGAGGAAATTCTGAATTCCAGAATGATGGTGATGGTGATGAACTAGAGCATCATTATGACTATGACTGTCATATCTGGGCCTCAAAGGCCAACTCTGGACCCTCTGGACATACTCTGGCATAACTCCAAATTCTTTTCTATATTCCTCTCTTGTTCATTTTGCCCAGACTGACATTACTAAATTCCTATAACTTCTGTTTCCCATTGCCTCCATTTCCATTCTTCCATGCTACTCATACTTCATTATGTTCCATCCTCCATTAGTAATACCATTTCAATGTCAGCGCTCACTAGAAGCATGATCCTGAGGCTCTGACTCAGTAGAGCCAACACTTGACATTTCTGGTACATATTCATTCTGACTCCAGACTTAGTCATCTGGTTTTCCCTTCATATTTAAACCATGTAGTTAACTACCTGTAGACCTCAGTTCGAATATTGACCGAGTCTGATGACTCCATTTCCTCTCTTGTTCTCCTGTGATCTTTGTTGAGGGCTTGATGTTCTCTTTCCTCCCTTCGACCCTCTGACCTCTGACCCCCATTTGAAATCCTGGGGCATGATTCCTTTGCAAGAGTACATCACACAAGGTGAATGTCATATCCGGGCCTCAAAGCCCAACTCTGGACACTCCGGACATATTCTGGCATAACTCCGGACTCTTTTCTGCTTTTCTCTCTTGTTTACTTTGCCCGGACTGACATTAGTAAATTCCTATGACTTCCGTTTCTCATTTGCCTCCGTTCCCATTCTTCCGAACTACATGTGCTTCATCCTTCGATACTAGAACTACTC